>JAHQZX020000778.1:0-58880 GCA_019804575.2 Pseudotulostoma volvatum
GGCGGGTATAAGACATTGAGGATCGGGAGTTGAGGATTTTTTTTATATAGTGATAACCAAGACATGTATAACATATATGCATAAGTTAGTCCTTTAATTCAAAATCATGTCAGCGCTTCCCGGCGCCCACCGTTGTTCCTCGTTACATTTCCACATATAAATTTCCTTCTTCTGTAGCAATCCCCAGATATTCCTCTACTGCTAGCCCATAATCCTCTGCTGCTAGCTCATAATCCAACAATGATCAGGTGTGTGATTGGCGATCCTCTTCTCCCGTTATATCCCCTGACCAGGCAAGGTTCCGGTAGCGGAATTGTCGGTATCTGATAGAAGCGAGCAAGCTCTATTCGCCTTCTTCGTGTCTATAAAGACATATCCTTTTGCTCCCAAGTCGGCAAGTGATTTGACTGGTGTACTGCACCCATTAAAAGCTAATTGACTAGGCACAATAAAGCTCTGTCCTCCCAGCAGCTTACTCATATCAAATTCACACACCCCGAACTCGTAGACTTCCCCCAGGTAGGAGACTTTCCCTCATCTCTTGTTCCCGCCTCTAACAGCTTCAAGTCTGGTGTTCTCTGACTTACCGGACAGCTGTCCGCTACATGTCCACGCTGATGACACTTGAAACATGGCCCCTCTTTAATATGACGTTCGAAGGCCTCTGGTTTTAGTCGTTCAAGTGGTTGCTTTTCAGACTTTATGGTAGGGATAGGGGTAGACTCGCGGCCTGAGATAGCGCTACGCATTCAATAGTCGTTAGGTCCTTCCAATTAATAATATCAGTATGAAAGCAAATATGGCTGCTACCTTAGCAGTACTGCACAATGCTTACCATCCACTATATCTCATTCTTATGGTGTTCCCAAATTATGACAGAATGTCTAACGCAAGACATTCGTTCTCCCGTTTTTATGCCCTTTGTCATTTGTGATCCATTCTATTATTATTATATCTTCTATTTTTTTTTTAAAAAAAATTTACTTTATAAATTCCACTGCTCCCCTTCTTCGGTTTCTAGCTCAGCATCAACTTAGGATATGTCAATAAGATTCAGCTGTGCATTGCTTCTAACTTAAAACATGTCTTGTTTTATTAATATTTCAACAATAGTTCTAATTCAAGGGTCTTTTGCTCCAGGTGCTGTAAACCCTAGATAAATCAGGCTTATCGAACCTGCGATAAATGTCGTCGTCGCAATAGATGTCGTCCTACGCAACAGCAGGCTCCCAACTCAAGGCCCTTTTGCTCCAGGTGTTATAGACCCTGGATGTATCGAATTTACCGAACTTGCGATAGATGTCGTGTTCAACAGCAAGCTTCTTTTCAAGGAAAGCCATATGTTCTTTATCTACCTTGGAAATTATTTACATATACTGTTAACCGGACCAACGCCACCTTACTATCTTTTTTCTTGTATGTTATTTATTAGTTTAAATCACAGTTCCTTTATTTGGAAGTATATTCTCTACACTGAGACTGGAGCGACCTCTAACGTCGTGGGCGTTATCACCTGACTGAGGTGATGACAATTCAGCTCTCACTTTCTCTGAGTTTGATTCTTTTCTATTTTATTTGATCCTTAAGCAATTTCCTATTTTGTAAATAGAATAACAGTATGAAGAAGATGCCCAAGATGCAAAGGCATAAATACCTTCTCAAATCCATCCTTTAGAAGAATAAGGCCAAATTACGCGGTTACAATACATGCTACTGCCTATATCTCTACTTATTAAGTTAACGTATACTAATAATTTCTGTGCTTTTTACTAGACTGAACATCATTCGACTGCTGTCTCCGGTGCCCTTCGATTGCTTGAATCAGAATATGAAAGCATCATCTCGCGGCCGGACTGTTTCCTCCTGGTATCTCTCTGCCTATTATTCGTTCTGCTATCACCTCATTTAAGGAGACTCTAGAGACATGTGCTTAGCAGGAGTCCGCGCAATCCTGTGGCATCTTCTGCAATATGGCCCAGATCAATGTGTTGGTATGTTCATGTCGGAACTCATGTAACTACTCCGCAACCGGGCCACAGGAGCCTCAAATCTTTGTACTTTCCCTTCAATACTAGAGTCTGAGGTTTCATAAACATTGTACAGTGGCTTTCTGCGATTAATTTGCAATATTCAGCAAGTTTATGGATAGTGTGTCTGAGATGTTGTTTCCAGCTGAAAAACTGCCTTCTCTCCCTAAGAAAATGCACTCACGCATACGCACTAAGAAACTTGGAAATTTGGCCCTAAAGGTACACTGAGACTAGCCGTGGGTCTTCGACCGTTGGTTTCTCCGCTGTAGAAAAAGCCGGGTCAGCCAGGCCAGTGCGGTCTCTTGACCTAGAGCCGGGAGTATATATACATATATCTCCAGGCAAAGAGGACGGTGCAACGATCCCAGATTCGGGCCACACGTATACAGCCACCGAAAGCAGCGTAATGTAGTATATGATAGTATTCTGTAAAAGATTGCTAAGAGGTGTAAAATCTCGAGAACATGCGTGATCGATTGCACCCTCGGCAGATAGCATATTGAAAGATTGATCGAAGGCATCAATACACGATAATACACGTTATAAGAATAAATCAAAGCTTTGATTTCATGGTACAAACAAGATTTAGAGGAGGCCTAAGGAGAGAATGGCCCCCTGTGTGTCATTCACCCGTAAAATTGCACTCTACTCCGGACATCATTTCCTCCTATGCTATTCTAATTCATGATCGGAAGCTGTAGGCAGAGCTCTTCTATCCGAATCGTATATTTATAGTACGCCACCGATCATATGCAGGAAATCAATTGCTCATGTAGAAAGCTGGATTAGGCAGCTGCTCCTCATGAGTAACTTCAGTAGAATGGGAAGGACTCTCTTCTTCGTCGTCGGTTGTGTCCTCCACTCCAGGAGACTCAGGGTCACCTGGTTCCCCAGAAAGTGGGTCGAGCTTTTTTCTCCTTTGGAAATCTTGTGCATGGGCTGTAGCCATGAGTGTTCCAACGCGGGTCATTGTTTGAGCGATAGATGACCGACGTTGCTGAAGGGCAGGCGTCGCTCCTTGAGCAACTGCAGCCTCGACATCTGGATCAATGCTCGTGATCGTCGGGGTCCGTGTGTGCCGACCTGTAAGCTGGGTGTCTGCTGGGGTCACACCAGTTTCAATAGTAGGGCTGGCCTGGGGAATGTCATATGGGAGGGGGACGTCTCTCAGAGCGCGGATCATATGCACATTAGTACAATGTTCATTCTCTACGCGGAACACAGTCCAAATACCCCGACGACAGATTTCACTGAAGGAGATAAAGAAGCTCAGTACTGCAGAATGCTGAATATCGCGAACAAAAATGGGGTAAAAGACCCAATTGAATCGGACCAGTACATTCAAGATCGCTGCCGCGTAGTAGACCCACACCTGACGAAACACAAGGAGATCACGCAGGAAAGGATACGTTGCGTAAGGGTTACCTAAACTCCAATCCATGGCAAGATCCCAGACAGAGGCATAGGTAGAATTAAGGAGAGCGAACACGATGAATGGGATTTCAAATTCGGTGATCGTCTGAATTCGATAAACGCTCAAGCTTGAGTAGTACAGCACTCCGCACCCGTACTTGCCGAGGTTAATGAGATGAGGGAAGACGTTTTTTGTATCATAGTATCGGCGAATGCACTGAAAAGCACGCCAGATTGATGGGACAGCGGTGAGGAAGCCGAGCAAACGAGAGTGGGACGAGTTGCATAGGATTGGATTGGCCCAATACGTCCTATAAAGGCAGAAGAATAATTCGATGTTCTGCAATGATCAGAACCGCTATTTTGTCCAAAAGATCTATCTACTTACACCCATAACGTACGTCTGGGAGCAATACATGTCTCCAAGGAAAAAGTCTCGAAATTCGACCGGGTAGAATCCGGCCAAAAGAAGACGCCACTAATTGGCTGTTAGTAAGGGCGAGGGCACGAAAGTAAAATCTTCATAAACGTCAGAGGCTCACATTCGAGTACGCCCACCACTTTCTGCTCCGATGATAGAATATCTTCACCGGGAGAAACAGAATCACCACAATCGCGGTTGTTAACACAATCGGCCAATAGAGAAACATCTTATTGGCCCATGAGAAATTGATCCACATGATAAGGCCTAGCAGGAACATGAACATGCATGGGAACTATATCAAAGTTAGTGAGTTCCGGGAGCTTAAATGTGGGTGATCCCATGAAGACCTCTACTAATTGCCGCCAATCTAGAACGTGTCGAGTATCAAACTCAAAGATAAATGTATAGTTGATCTTCGATCGCGACCAGATCATGCAGTTCAAGCAGAAAAGGAGGAAATGGAAGATGGCCAAAAAGAAACCACCGTATATCTAACCCTTTGTTAGTCTACCACTTGGTGGCCGCTTACTACGGGAACAAACCTGAAGTAGGTAACTAGTCCAAGTTCGAATCGACGGATCCGAGCCATTGAGAAGCTCTAGGCCTCGAACGAGGCCCTGGACACAGAATACAGCACCAGTTGCTAAGAGGAGACCAGAGCGGAAAGCGCTGGAAGAGTAGTCATTGGCCTTTTTTTTGCCCCGAAGCTTCCCGACTGCGACCTTGCGATTACCCCGTTCAAAATAACGGGCGTAAAGATCCTCTACGACAACAATGTGGTCCTCCGCTACTTCGCTTCGTACGAAATATGCCTTGTTGACTTTCTCAGACATATACGTAAGGATAGGACGCGCATTGACAACCTTATCGAACTTCTTATTTATCTTCCGGAAAGCTTTCCGGTTTAGGTAAGCGTAACTTTTGAGAAGCTCTAGTCCGCGGTAAAATTCCTGCAATGCAAGCTTAAGTTTCCGTTTCGCGGACCGATACGGAATTCCCGGGGGTTCAGGTCGGCGCGTGAAGTCTCTCTGACTCATAGCGGAGCCCGAATCTTGCGGGCGAGGACCGGCTGGGGTAGTCATTTCTACTAACGCCTTTGAGTTCTTTCCAAATCGGGATTTCCTTACGATTGCTCTCCATTTCCCGCCATTGGTCGCGGCGAACACGCTGCCATCATGATGACTGCTCTCACGGCCGGCGATCTGCTTGGATAAAATCATCTCATGCGTTCTCTGGTCCCGCATGAGATGCAATTGTTGCCGCAGAAGGTGTAGGCGATCAGTAGCTTCTCGCTCTTTTTGCTGGTAGAAAGTGTCGATTTTCGATAGTTCTGCATCTAAGAAAGCAAAGAACTCATCCTGTCTGCGATCTAACTCTGAAAGAGGATTACTCGGATGGCTTTTTCCAGGAGAGTTCGAGTCCCGGCCTGAGAAAACTTGTTTCAAGAATTGAGCCTTTTTGCGTGACGGATCCCCTTGGGAGTTCGACCTAACCCTTCGCACAAGTATGCCTCCCCGCCCGGGAGTAACTGAAGATGGCTGTACCGTGCTGACCGGGCTCACATCCCCTTTGACCAGAACTGTAGCTTCGGGCGCTTCTGGGGGATGTTGTGTTCTGCTGATCGAAGGTGGGACCTCACCGGGGTCAATCGCAGGACCAGGGAGGAGAAGAGAGGGTAGATCCGACGAGGCAGTTTCGGAAAGCTCGGGAGTGATGCTACCATAACCTCCAAGGATACGAGAGAATCGTGATCCCGAGTTCCTCAGTGGTCGCTGCTCTGGGATGATGATCTTTGGAGTTATACGTCCGAATGTGGTGGCTCGCCTAGATCGCGAGCCATCTTTGGAAGATGGATCATCCAGTGAAACATGAGTAACAGCGCCCGGAGATCGATACGCGGCCCGTTCCTGTAGGTTATCCCTGAGCATGGGATCTCCAATGCGATGGGGAGAGGCTCGACCGGCTCTCTGCAAAGCCCTCGAGATGGCCTTGATCTTCTTCTTCCCTGCCTGAAGACGAGAGATCAACAGAATGATTGTCAAGACCACTCGATTTGTGGGCTTCATATGATACTAACCCTGTAATCAAGGAACTTGGTACGCCATTCAGGCACCAATTCCCGATCCAGCTCCCTGAAGAACGTGAGTATGCAAGCGGCCAGTTCCTGAGTGGTCTTTCAGAAACTCACTTGGCGAATTTCATCCTGCATCGAAGCCTGTATCCTCTGTGGCATGCCCAACATCAATCAATGAACCAGAGAAGCGAAAAGTTAGCTTTCTATACTAGAGCTATATAAAAACAGCAGTTGTAGATATACAGTACCTCACCGGGTAAAAAGGAAACAAGACACAACATCCATTAAAGAAACAAGAGAAATCATCAATTCTGGCAACACATCCTTTAAGACCAAAAAAACCCCCATTACTATTACTACGTAAGGTTACTACTCTAGGGAGAATACGTATCGTAGTACGATACATGTAAAGAATGTCTCATGCTGAAGGACCCATGGATTGTCGGAGAGACTAAGGATCACGCTAGCCCTTATTTGATGGAACGACTCATTGAGGCCATAGGTCGCACGTGTCATCTGTACACCAGAAATGATCTGCATGATGATATCATCTGTGGGGCAAACCAATTGTGGTTTTGTTTTCGTTGCAACGACAACACCATAAAACCAACCAAATCAACCATCATACCATCCGATCAAGAGATTGAACGATCTATCTGCTAATTGCCAACTTGCTCGGGCCCACCGTACGATGCAACGAGCATGTACGAATCGTACAGTGTGCAGCCTTTCTCTTCTCTTCTCTTTCAGGTATTGGACTAACAATATTTATCAGGACCTCATCCTCTCCTAGCGCAGGTGCCCCTGTCAGTCTCTCCATTTATCTCCCTCCCGACGGCAGTTACCCTTCCTTACACGTATAAGACTGTCCCGTCAACGCTGCCCCCGTCAGTGACGGTCGACCTTAACGACCCCGATGTCAAAGCCCGCTATGTAGTTGCTTCCAGTGGCGGCTATGCAGCGCATCCCGAAGAAATTCTAGCCTCCTGCCAATCCCTCAAGGATCATTTGAAGAAAATTCAGTCTGACGCAGATAAACGGATCAAGGAATGGGAAGAACTAGTCAAACAGCGAGAACTGGCAGAGAAGAGACGGGTCGCTCCAGGATGGCTAGATCGCGAGGAGAAGCTACTCCAGCCAATTCAAACGTCATTACCATTGACCTCCTCAGATTTACAGCAACGCTCGAGATCGTTGAGTGATCGTGCAGCGGCCCAAGGCATTCAGGGTCCTCCGGAAGCGCGGCCAAAGGGTGAAGGAGAAGCGCTAGATGGAGCATTCGGTGTCCTGGGCATCAAATGAGCTGCTCACATGCTTACAACAATTACACTAAAGCCGGGTATGTCTCTCTAAGTGTGGGCAATGCGAACCTTCATGAAAAGCGGGCTTTTTTTTGCGGATTGTATAGGGGAAGAAAAATGCCTGCTTCACGAAGCTATATTTGTCAAATCCAACTGTGGCATCATTCTTCTGGTTTAGGGATAGATATCTGCAATCAACAGGGCTGTTTCTGGGTAAGCCATAATGCAGTTCGTTCCCGTCCTAGAAATATAGTTTCCTGAGATGGTCGGGAAGCGTCCGAACTAACACAATTGATCACACTATTCTAGTAATGGCTATATGAACGGTTTCGGAGTTTTCGCCAGTTTCCGTTTTGTTCCAAAAAGGGAAAGAGTAGGAAGAAGAATAACCACGGCCACCTTTCCTAAAATGATCATAGTGGAAACTATTTCTTTTATTACTCCTACTGGCACTTTAATAATGACGCGATACATGATAATACAAACTCATCAGATTTAGATCATCAATATTCACGCCGATAAAAGTAAGATTGCACCAGATTGCCCACTGCCAAAAAATTGTTAGTCTATTATAATGATGAAAAATATATTTTAATAGTAAGATGTAAGTGATGGGAATGAATATTATTATTATTATGTGTATGACTGGAGATAATTAACGTCAGGAAGTTTTAGCGTTACAAATGAATCTTTTGATACCGATTGTAAATTGTTTTATTATATTATTAATATGATAGGAGCTTACTGGGGAATAAGTCCGCTGACCAACATTGAGTGAGATCTAGCTGGGAACTGTAAGGCCTCACCGATGTTGTGAGAGCCTCCAGCGAGTACAGCGTAGTGATGAAAGAGGCGGAGGACCGGGAAACCTCACTGAGCTCTACGCGACTGTCTACTAAAGTATCTTTCCGGAGGTAACGCCGCCTGTTGGGGTGCAAAGAAAGGGGAGTCAACTACCTCACTATTTCTGCGCGTGGCTTGCCCGGCGATTTGGTACCATATTAGTGCGGGCAAACTTGCTTATTACATTATATATAAAAGCTTCATGAATACTCAGCCGTGCTACGGAGTAGTCTTAACTGTAGAACATATATCTGTTTATCTCTTGCGTTTGTCACTGATCTCTGTCAGCACTACGAGTACTGAATAGAGAAAGGACAAGTAGTCTACTATTATATATATGATGCTATCTAGAAATATCAAGAATTAATTTGAGGTCTTCTCCAGGCCATAAAGACTAACTGACCAACCAAGTTCTATTATTCATCGATTCAAAATTCAAATACGCCCTATCATATGTTCTGGGACGCCGGGCACCTTGTCATTACTGGAATGGCGTCTTCCACCACTTTTGCCTCTGCTCTTGGCTCATTCCTTTCCTTTCTGGATATTTGAACTATCCTTTCATTGCTCCGCCGATATTCCCTCCAGTTCTAGCGATACCTGGTCCTGCTGTCCGTCCATCTGTACATCTTGTGTCATCTGTGCCATGAGCTCTTCAACTGTGGGAAATTAGAGCTTGCGATTCCTGCACTTGCAATCCCTGCGCCTTTCCCGTACACTTGCGCTTGACGCCCTGCTGACGCCGTGCGGCAGAGCTAGCCTGTGAACTGGCAACGTTCAACGATTTCAAATCGGGTCTTATGGACGGTTCTAGCGTTTGCTAGCCGCACCTTTTGGCCGACCCTTTCCTTTAACGACCGCTGGCTCTAGGATATCCCGTAGCTCCTCACGTAGGGTTCTCGCTCCGCCGGCGGCCAGCCAGACTATTCCCAATTTGGGGGGACTTTACGCACGGAATGTTGTACATACATATTAATTCATATTGTCATCTCCTTGACAACCTACCTTGGTATGTTCGGCTTCGGAGTTTTCTCCAGTTTCCGTTTGGATATGCTAGCCGCTAAAGGTATGGCGGGCCTAGCAGCGACGCATGTACGTGTCGTGCGGACCAGAACTCTAGAAACTTCAACAGAATGAATAAAATAAAAATCTACAATGATAGCCCGATAGTAATCTCAGCTGAGGACATGGATTTTAGTGGAGGGCAGGTACTGTAGTTGAACTTGATAACCCATTGCATTTTCAATATGTCTCTATATCTTTTAGTTCCTTAAGGGCATAATAATAAGGCTTGAAGTTTCACTCTCAAAAATCACGTCATGGCTGCTCGAACGATCAAACCAACCCCACAGCATTAATACGTGTACCAGTAATTACGGGTAATAGTAATTTAAGAATATTAGCGGAAACTTCTAACATCTAACAACGACAAGCTCATATGCGATAATAGGTCTCGCTTACTATATCATAAAGCGTTAAGCCCGGTTTTGGCTCATTTCGAGCTTTGCTATTGAAAAATGGAGATCCTTCACACACGTCCCGAGTCGTCTGCCTTCATTCCTCTTGTAGAGCATCAGTCGCGTACCCCGGAGTCTTTCTACACTGGCCCCCCAGTGCTACACTTCCATAGTGACCGATGTAAGCTTATCATCCTGGAAAGCGACCTTGTCGTCTCCCCTGCCTTCAATGCGATGTGCGGCGATTCCGTTTCGAATGGCAACACAATAAATGGTTCAGGTCACCATGCGTCACACGAAAGGGGTCAAGATGAAGAACAAAATTTGAAAGAAGTGGTCATTGACGACATAGAAGTTTGGGTTGCCTCTGAGTACGTTGAACGTTCGAACTGATTTAAGCGCTCACTACCATTAAGAAGCAAATTGATTGATTTATGTAGTAAATTCACCCTCTACAGGGCTGCCGTGACGACTGGCATTTCCATCCCTTACCCACTGATTTCATTGCATGCAATTCAGAGTTTGCGTCTCTCGGACTCAGCGGCCGAAGGGGACAACACCCAGGGACTATATATGCAAATCGAAATTCCCTCTACGGAGACGACCGACGAGGACGAGGAAGAAAACGCCATTACATTCACATTCGTTCCTCCATCAGAGACTACCGGCACCGAAATGGCAGCCTTACCTACCGCTGAGACGGAGACTGAGGGAGAGGGCAGGCCACATACGATTACTCAATCCCTTTTCGCGGCCGTCTCTGCGTGTTCAAACCTCCATCCTGACCCGGCTGAGGATGACAATGACGATGACTATCGCATGGGGCAGCTGCCCAGCAGCGGCCTTCTTCAAGCCGGTTCGGTTATCCCCGGGAGGATAGATGGCGGCTTGCCACCTTCAATGGACGGGAGCTTTGGATGGATAACCGCAGATAATCTGTATGAGTACTTTGACGAAGAAGGGAATTGGATAAGGGATGGCGAAGCGCCGTCAATGTCTCTAGGCCCGAACGCCGGTGCTGTAAGACCGAGAGAGAATAATGATGAAAATGAAGAAGCCGGGGGAGGCGAGAAGTATGAAGAAACGAAGTGGCGAAGAACCGGTTGATCTCCACTCAACGCGAAGCAAGCCTTTTCTCATTCGAAGAAAAGGGTTATAATCAAAAGAAAGATATCATTGAAAGAATTGATTACTCTATGATATTCTAGCGAAAAGAATAGCACTCTTAATATCATTTCCTAGAAATGGGTCAATGCATAACATGATATCTTTAGCTTAGATACGTAGTTCATAATAATCTAGGTTATTTTATGCATGGTAATCGAAATTCTAGTCTGGAAGGTATCTATGGCATGCATGGTTACCCCATTCGTAGCAAGACGATTCCTGATGCACTTCTATATACTACTAGTACATACTTACAGTTTAGATGCCTGTACTTCCTTCAACCTCACCGCACAGCACCCACTCCAATTCCCGCCTCATTGATCTTGATCGACTGCTGAAGCCGCGATGGGATAGGAACGGGGGGGACACCATTTTAGGTAGGAGGAATACTTAGGTACCTTGCTCTGACCCTTCAATATGGGGCTTCTAGAAAGCGGCTACCAGTGGCAGAAAGTGCCTATTTCATTGGTTGGTTTCCTTGCCAAGACTCTCTACCGCTGCTAGGCATGGCAAGGTCAAAAGGATGGAATGTATTTTTTCTGCATAGTTATGCTCTTCGACTCCTTCGATATCATTGAAGGCTAGTAGAAAGGGCCAGTAGCTCGTTTAGGCTATACATACCATAGTAGTGACGCGTTTCTACCTTCGATCCATCACTACGATAGTATACTTAGCTACTATATACCGTAATACCAATAATTCGCTTCGCAACGTGAGAATTGCATACCGCATTCAGAAGCCCAAGGGCTTAAAGAGGGTGGCGTTATTTCCGTACTGTATGTCTTTATTATGAAGTCGACCAACGGGTTACTATATATCGAATAGTTATTACTAACTATGTGCTATCTGACAATATATCAGGCTATACACTATCATGTATTTATTATTAAGAATGATCGCCGACCAAAAAAAGAACCACTACTACTTGGAATGTTCCCCCTGGCCGCACACGTCCCATGCTTGGCTGTATTGGGTTCCAAAATGGAATGACACGAAGCTGGGTGAATAACTCGACAAGGGGCCCTGCTGATATGTCGCGATTTTCTGACTATGTGTAGCCACAAAACCCGTTTCGTCTCAAGGTCTGAGGGCCCTGCGGTTCACTCCACTCACGAGACGATTATGTCTCCATGAGAATAACTCTGCCACCAAGCAAAATGAGGCTTACTGGTGCCGGACTGCATGCAGTCAAAGACATTTTAGATAGCTGACTTGTTTTTTTTTCAAAATCTATTGCTTTATACCAACCATCAACAATCTTAGGTCCTTCTTCGTAAACGCTGATCATCCGTTTGCGAGAATAAGATACCTAAGATGACTTCAGTTCTACTAGACATTTTCTCCAAGGATACCAGAATATGTCCGGCGGATCGAATATATATAGTGTCGTCTAGTTTTGCTACCGATCAATTCGTTTTGTCGGCAACTGCCTATTATTGAAAATGAATAATGTGCTGTGTGGAGTCCCACTGGTCTTAGCTACGCCTCAGTGTTATAGATGATAAAGAATTATAGCCATGGATATGTCTCTATTTAGTGGCCTTGAGTATCTAGCCGGTCTGATCCAGCTGATTTCCCTTCAGGCCTATTCCATAGCTCTGTCCAGATAGTTTGCCTTACCTTTACGATGGTTTTCTCTGATATGGAGAACATGTGCTTGGTTTATCTTCTAGAGAGTCAATATGTGACTAAGAAGGCTTTCTTCTCTCAAGATATAAATCACGGAGTGCGAAATTCATGCCCTCTACATTCTATCTTGCAAGACAGGGGGCAACACATGTTCTTCTTATGCTGACCTGGCATTCAAATTTTGCATGGCTTCAGCCTTCATTATGCTTGGAAATCCCGATAGAAATGAACAATTTTATGCGTGATAACTGGGATCTCCCTAAGGGGTAACGTCGTTTGCGCTGCCACATTCTTTGCGTGTTTCAGCGTTCACATTCCAGCATATACCCCCAACAAACACATGAACCAACTTTGTTGATCGTTTATTCTTCTTAGTTACATCCCAACATATTCCAGCCTCTCACTTGAGACGCCCTAGGAACAACAAACAACAATTCAGGAATTTCAGGAATAAACCTGGACTCGACTCAATTTTGATGTCTCAACGAGAGCTTCAATCTTATTGCATTAGCATCGGACTGAAACGTGACCATAGAACTGGAATTAAAGATGTTGAGTGCGACAACTGCAATCGCTATCGTTGCTGTCTGCTCTGTGCTGCTGGTCGTGTTGGCGGCTTCTGCTGCCACTATAGCGTGGGTTCGTTTTCGGCGTAACCGATTCATCTTGCCAACTGTCCAGTGTAGACAGAGCCAATGTGATCATATAAGAACTGCCAATAATAACAATTTGACGCTACCACTGCATGGCCGGACTTCTTGCAATGTATCTGGAGGCAGGGGGCCATTTGAATCTCGGGAAAGCTTTCAGCATCTACCTCAGAAAGAAAATGGTCCAAGGCCTCTACGGGCTTCGATTTTCGAGTCGAAATCAATGTCTATAAAGGGGCATCGGAGGAATTCTTCGCTCAAATTAGGTCTTCTAACAAGCTCGGATAAAGCTGTCCAAGATACGGCTTCACCAAGGCCATATGATTCCAAAGATGTTTCAGCTTCTGCCATTCAGGGTTTCACAGAGTTGCCCACCCAGGTGACACCACCAAGAACACCAGAATGGCAGGGGATAAGTGAGGCTCACGCGGATACGAATGGTCAAGGGATGTTAACTCCACGGCCGTTCGTAACCAGCAATAACAATGAATCGCCAACCCAGGAGCCTGATACGGGCAGCCAGCGCGGTCAGCAGTTGGCAACATCTCATGGGCGAATTATCTCGCGGAGCCCAGGAGTCCCTCCCAAGCTGCCTCTGCCGCCACCTCCTACCTACACTCGAACCCTCTATCGGTCCCTAACGGATGACTTGGAGAAGCGGCTATCTTGTTCGAGCATTGAAACGGCTAACAGCTCCATTCTCGATGATTGCAAAAGGATTTCAATGGTTTACGATGATATGATACCTCAGTCCCCGGCTCTTCCACCTTGCCCTAACCGGACCTCTTTTAGTCTATACGACATTGAAATAAAGGGGGACGGGGGAAACTTTGTCCAGGCACCGACTTCACCCAAAGAACCGTCGACCTCTTCTGGCCGTTCCTACATCTCTTTCAACTCTCACAAGATGGTTGAATATCGATATCCACGGCGATGCCTAACAACCCAAACCTCAATTCCCTCAGCGAAGCAAACGATTCAGATGCCGCGTCGGTATGAAACTATTTCATCTCCTAGCACAGGGTATTCTCTTACACGCATAGAGAAGAGACCAGAAACAGTAGCTACTGTGACTAGCCCAGCCAGACAAAACCCTGATCTTGGCTACGATCTACTTGACCAACGACTTGTTCAGCCTTCAAAAATGCTCACTGAGAGCGACGCTCGGAAACTAGTGAAAGACCAGTATAAAGAAAACATGAAAAGCTCTTCCGACCCAAGAGCAGCTACAAACGAGGCTGATGCGGGTATGGATGACAACAAAGACTCTGTGCAACTCGGATTGGGCCTCAGGAAGACACAGTTACTGCCGCCGCCGATAAAACGGCCTCCCTTAAAAAACTCTAGACGAGATTTCGTACGGAGTCCGGGAAGCCCCCCCATCACCTATGGTAGGCGCGTATTCTCACCCATGATCGAGGAACCGGAGCACGAACACACCAGCAAGATACATACTGGGGTCTCTCTTGCAATGGAGCCTCCAAAAACAGAATATTCCTTCACTTCGTCACGTGCACCAACATGTGGAGGGCATCGCTCAATTGGATCTATCCAAGAAGAGAAACGAAAGCCAACGAGCTCGCCAGGCGATTTCCCCCCGCTGAGTCCCAACTATGCTGGGAAGGGGAACCATACACGAGTAACGGAGAGTCAAATGGATTTGCTCAGACTATTTCCCAAACCCCCTTCGGAAAACAAAGTATCTAGGAGAGCATCGCCTGCAAAACCGGAGCAACTCTGGACTGTACCTTATTATCTCGTTTTACCAGAGCCAGCTTCAAATGGAACAATCGGCAGTCCCCGACGTTCAGCCGTGAAAGGGCCACGCAGCCAGCCTCTAAAGCCAGGACGGACAACTATGACAGCCTCAGCTCCTGTTTCGACGACCACAAAGCAAAATTCGCATCTTACCCAGTTTCCCCGAGATAATGGGGTACAAAACCACCTATGTACGGCACCTCCCTTAATGAATGGTGAAGCAAAGGACCAAGTGTCTAGACAACATCAGCGCATAGCAGCTCTTGATGGTCACCAATCAAACGAAGATATAAGGGTTATACGTGGTGATGAAGAACCCGGCTCTGCATTCGAAAACAACACAGATGCCGGCCTTATCACTCTGAAAGATACTACTAGCGCAAAAGCTGTCTCGCCACTCAAGAAATCATCATCTCCTCCAAAACGGATCTGCGGAACAAACACTACTACTAGCCGCGCTAGAAGCAGCTATGATCTCGGAACTGAAGCTCACCGCAACAAAAACAACAGCACCCCCGGACCTAATAGCAGAAAAATTGCTTACAGCGGCGAGACCGCCAGTCGCCGCAAGATAGTACTGCTAGCCTCCCCGATGTCAATCCCGGCCAGCACCACACCAAATAGCGGAAAAGCGACTTCGACCCTTACCAGGCGTGAAGCACCAGCGGGGTTGTATGATAAGGATGGGTTCCTGATGGAGTAAATAATAAAAGAGAAAAAGAGACAGAAAAGAGGATAGAGAAAGAGTGGAAGGAGTATCGTGATAGAATGAATTGGAAGTATGGTAGTGAATATATGTATTGCTGAGTATCTGTACGATGTTCAGTAGGTAATACTAGTAGTAGTAGTTCTTCCAGGTTCTATGTCAATAGTACTAATGTCTGAATACTCATGATAATGTGGCAATAACAATAATAAGGATACTACCTAAGTGTTCTCTAGGACTTCCGTCCTGTTTTGCTCATGTAATTCTACTACATAAGGATTTATTTATACTAGCATTTGAGCGCAGTTATATATCTTCAGAGTTTTCATAGTAACTCTATATGCTCCTAACGAAAGGGCTCCAAATACCAAATTGATATAGTGTCGGTATCACCACGGTGATACAAGTGCAATTGCAATAGTATCGGGTAAGGTTGTTGATTGTTCTCTTTTCCTTCCCCACTCCTCTTTGCATCTCTCTTGGCTTTGGCTTCGGCCTTGTACTAGGCAACGGCCCTTTCGTGAGAGCTATGACTCAAGTCTCCTCGAGATCTTTCTACGACGACCAGATCACCGAGGCTTGCTGTCGCTTGTTGGAGAAAGAGGCATATCCCTCTTCCTTTATACTGGCTCCCCTCTCACTGTCTTCCTTACTGTCTCCACTCTCGGTCTCTTCCTCCTCACTGCCTCCCCCTCAGAGTCTTCCTTCAAAGGCCCAGGCGGTTCTAATGGCATGCGTTCTAAGGTCGCCGACGTCCTATCCTGCGCAATGGTAAGCTTCTCAGTCCCTTTTTTAAAGCTAGAAGCAGATTTTTCCGCCTACGCAGCAGGCAGGGACTTGAGCTTTTCAATAGCTGCGAGCGCTGCCTCCCGAATTAGGTCTTCACCGCGACCCGCAAATTGGCCGCTGGCATACCTCTCCTCTTGTTTTTGGGGGATGTAACCCTGATTCCGCGACATTTTCCAAGGCTCATGAAGGGCTGCTGGGGCATCTAACAGTTAACTACTTTTGGTCGAGTGGTGTAGCCCATATAAAGGCCTAGCGGGTGCGCATTACAAGTGCACCCTTTTGCGCAGTTCGTAAACATCTCGAAATTGAGCTTTTCTTTCATCTTTAACGTTGTCTACAAGTCTCTTAGCTGCAGACCATTCCTTCATTGTAATTTCAAGGGCATAATGGGTTAACATCTACCCAATGTTGGCAAAAGCTGTTCGATCAAGCAAGCGCGGTAATTTTCTGCGGTTGCTATTGATCTCTTTGTCGTATTTACGACGGAGATCACTTATGGCTTCCACAATCGCTCGGACCGCTTTTGGAATTGGAAGGTTTTCGTGAAGTGTTTGCTTTACAACGGCGTGATAGGATTCGTTGCGTTTAGTTGTATGAACCCCCTAAGGTTCTAGTAGCGAGTGTAAGCCCGGCAGAATTGTAGTTTTTTCGGCTAGTGAAAGTTCTTAGATAAAGTTCTTCTGCAGGGTGGAAAGCCTCATTGCTCAAGGCTTTTGACATCAGGAGTCTTAGCCCATTTCCAAATTAGGTCCATTATCTGTTCTCTTTTTTTCTTTTCATAGCGGTTGGCTGATGTTAATCTACGTGTAATTGCTTTGGCAGTGTGCCATTCACAGTTGGAGAAGAACCCGTTGGGACTTTCCCTCCTTCAAGTTTTCAATAAGAACTTCACTAGCCTCTGGAAAACCGGAGTCATTTGACGGCCGACTTTTGTTGTCTTGAATCTCTTCTCCTGCGAGATCTGCAGCAGCCTTCGCTGCAACTGCTGCTCTAAGTCCTTTGGAAAAGTCTCCGACGATGATAGCGGGCTCGGGGCAGTCATAAAATTTAAACGAAGCCGCTGACTCCGACGAAATGCAAAACACCACTGGAAAAGTCTTCCCAATATCATTGACACCGACAATATCGCTCAATGGCAAACGTGAGCAACTGGTATTGAACGTAGAGTTAATTTCGGATGTGAAGCCGCTGACAAACCTTCTCGCTAATCGCATTTACTCAGGGGTAATCCAGAAAATGTCTTGAATAACTCGGCAGTGACGCTCTACCCCCTCTGATTCATATTCAGCTCGAGTTCGGGGTGAATGGCCTCAACTGAAGCTCCTCTTGTTGAGAAAGCTCTCCCCTTCCCTCTTTTCCTTGGAAATTATGATACTCCCTCCGACCTACTTCTAGGTTCTCTTTCTGGAGGATCTCTGCTGATTGATTGTATGAAATGGTGCCACGGTGGGAAGTAGCAAGCTCAACTCCCCGAGAGAGTCCAGGCCTTTTCTCCCGGTGCCGGACACATTCAAAGGGTCCAGGGATCCGGATCTGGTGCATGGTTGTGTTCCAGGCATGAAATACCTAAGACACATAGAGGCCAAATTTACAGCCTTTACTACTTTGGATTTTACGATTAGCTTCAGGAGTTTTCTGACTGTTCTTGGTGATAATTTTATGGTAGGCGCATTAAAATATCACCGATCTTTTCGCCTGGTAGAATCTGTGACAGCTCCATTTCTCCCCATGAATAAAATATTATATTGACGATGTATGTACAAAGAACTACTCCTGATGAAAGGGAACTGGCTTCCAACTTCTAGCTACCCATAAGGAAGTCGCTTGTTGGAAAGGCGGTGAGTGCTACACCGCCCTAGGCCCAGTAACTTTCTTAGTCGCAAATGTTACCGCTTATAGTTTTAGGGCAAGACGCCTGGATGACGTATACATATATCCTGCATCCATTGTTACCCAACGAGAGCATCTATGTGCTATGATAAGCGGGTTTACCATAACGTTCGCCTATTCGATCTCTCGCTCGTGACCTATCTTCTGTACACTGGCAGTACACATATAACTTATAAACTACCAGCCAGAGGACCTGAATGAAACCTTCCTTCAGTGAGGAGCAACTTCCAAAGTTTAGATGAGGGGCCTTGATTAAAGTTATGAAGATACGCTTGATGCCTAGTCCGGAGTATTAATTAATAACAGGTTAGGAGTTCCCTCTCTTTTTATCTAATGTTTTCTTTCTCCCTTAATCCTTAGCCTTCCGCTCACGTTAGTTCTATTTTTTATAGTAGCTACCTACCAGTAGCTCGGGCCCTGGTCGATTGGTTGTGGCCAACCCTGATTCTTACAACCTCGCTCTGTTCCGGCCTATTATATTCTTGCGCCAGCAACGACCAGCGATTGCGCCCCTAGAAAGCCTAATGCGACAACGTGGTGATCGACATCACCGTTGTCCTCCGATAGATACATATGTAACGCTCAATTCTCAAGCTTTCCCGGGTGACAAGGGGTCAGCTTATTTTATCCAATTCTGTAGGTCTAGTCGTAGCAGACTTTACTGCTACATAGTATACAGCATTTAACTAGTGCTGATCTACTAGTAGTCCTTGGTAGCTGCTCATACGCGGTCTACCCTCCTGACTTAAGTAACCATGCATGAATAAATCCAGCGTTTGGCAGTGGATGCCTTCAAGTTTTCGTGAGCTCACCTAGGCTTTTATTTAGCTGTTCCAGCTTCCTTAGAAGTTCATGTGATGTCATAGTGGCAGTATTTCAACACCGCCTCCCATTTCCGTAAATTCTTGCGTTATCCTAGAGCCCAATTAGTCTCAGTCCTCTCCACCTATCAGGGTTACAGTAGACGAGCCTCCTATCATTGGATAACCGGATAAAATAATGTCCTTGGTTATTTCCAGCAATTGTACCTGGCAGAACACTAATACAATAGCTCTAACGCTAGTCATGAAGTAGGAATAGCGCTATATACTATAACTAGAAGTAGCATAGACCCTTTAAAAATATCTAAATATACCTACAGGTGCCAACAACCTCGTGCTGACCTCACCGCTTTCGCTGAAGCCTATGCCAAGATCGCTAAACTTCGCTGAAAGCGGTGAGACCAGCACGAGGTTGGATGATAAAAGTTCATAACTTTATTACTACTTATAGTAGTAATTCCCCGACCTACCTTGCTTAGAAATAAAAGCGGGAAAAAGAATGATATCATCAAAGTTAATAATATTTCTTGGGATCACTTTTTTATTATTCAAAAATTAATAATCATAAGATTCTGATTATTTGGCCTCTTCAAGTTCAGCTGGAAAAGATATTATAAATGTTTACCCGTCCATGCCCCACTTGCTATGGAGAGAAAATCCGGCGCCCAATCGCTATGGGCCCCAATTACTAAGTACATACTAATGTAAGCACGATATGCATTTTAACTGCTCTCATAGCGCCATTCAGTATTACAACCTATTTAGTAATACATATTATACTACTGATGTAGGAGGTCATGCGGTGGGTGGCTTGCATTCTGGCGCCAACAAGGAGGAGTAAATGTTTCATCGATTATCATTATTTCGATTGAAAAGCGAGCTAGCAATTAGAAAGTATAATGGACTAATTGCAGTAAATTAGAAATGTGTATGATAGAGTAACCTGAAGGAGGAAGGAAGACAAGAAGAAGATCAGAGGAGCCGATGGTTATTGGCTGCACGCATCGGACTAATGGGTATGTACTGTTGACAAGCCAACAAGAATCCATGGAAGATACCGAAAGGTTCCCACTTGTAGCCGCCATTTCCGGTTAGCTTGCATCATTCAAACTTTCGTTAACTTCCAAATTCTTATCAATGGGATGAGTGACTAGGCTATGAATCCCATGTCATGCTTGTGCTTTCCTCTATAGCTTATCCCTGAATTCGAAGCCAAGCCGGAACAGGGCTCAAACTAGATCTCAGCCCTGTAAAAGGACGCTTGGATCTTTTATCGTCTGCCTTGTGCATACGAGGTGATCCGAAACGCTTGTCCATCGAATAATTTCTTAAGAAAAAAAGGCACCAAAGCTACTTGGTAGGCCTTACTCATCCCTTAGTCAAGCGCCTTGAGCTTGCAAGAGTCTAGCTCGACCATGCCCCTCCCTGCAGAGACCATGAGACAGAAGCTATACCTTACTCTCTCTGTTCCAGATACCATGTCATTAATCATGTATATAAAGAGGCATCTTCACCTAGGACAGCGTCGACACACACAGCTGCCCATCACACACATTGCCTTTCAGCGGTGAAATAACTGATCTATTTTCCGCCTCATCCCTTGATCAGCTCCAATCACTATATAGAAGCGAGCTTTCCCTTTTCTTTCGCCTCTCAAACCGCGAAATCACTTTCCTGTATCTCCGTTAGCGGCCGAATTTCTGTTTCCTCACTTCCATCATGGCGTCAACGACCCCAGTCCCCAATGGCCTCTTTATCCATAACAATACTAAGGCTCCAGAGGAGACCAGTGTGCTGTCTTTGCTATCCCTCAAGGGAAAAACCGCTATTGTAACAGGTGCCGGTGCCGGGATTGGCTTGAGCGTGGCAAATGCGCTCGCAGAAGCGGGTGCCAATGTCGCGATCTGGTATAACAGTAACCGGAAAGCTATCGACCGAGCAAATGAGATTGCAGAGAAATACAATGTTACATGTGAGCAGACGGACGCCAGTTCATTTGATCTGAATCCATACTGATTCAAATTCCACAATCCCAGGCAAGGCATATCAAGTGAACACCAAAGTTTGGGAGCATGTCGAAGAGGCCGTGAACCTCTGCATCACGGAGCTCAATGGCCGCTTGGATATCTTAGTCGCCAACTCGGGCATTCCCTGGACTCAGGGTCCCATCATTGAGGGCCAGATTTCCCATTATCTGAACGTTATGCAGACTGACGTGGATGGTACCTTTTACTGTGCCAGGGCTGCTGCTGCCCATTGGAAAAGACAGAAAGAAGAAGGGACTGATATCAATGGCAATCAATTAGAGGGTTTCACCTATGGTAGCTTCGTCGCTACTGCCTCCATGAGTGGCCACATTGTGAACATCCCTCAATTGCAGGCGCCTTACAATGCCGCCAAAGCTGCAGTGATCCAGCTCTGTATGTTCCCTTTTGTTTTTCCCTTTGATTTTTCGTTTTCTTCCGAATACTAATAATTGTCACTTAAGGCAAATCTCTTGCAGTCGAATGGGCAAGGTTCGCTCGTGCTAACACAGTATCCCCCGGGTACATGGCGACGGAAATTTCGAATTTCATTCCTCTAGAGACCAAGGCTATCTGGAGGTCGAAGACTCCAATGGGTCGTGAGGGTGAAGCCCACGAGTTGAAAGGTGTCTACCTCTATCTGGCTTCAGATGCTTCTAGTTATACCACCGGTACAGATATCATTGTTGACGGAGGTTATTGCCTACCTTAGATACTATGAGATCTTGTTTCGTTGTTTCGGGAAATTACCGTATTTCTTTTTTGTTCCGCAGCTTGTTATTCCCCGCCTTGGATGTCATCGACATTTCTCTTTTCATTTATTTCTTTGAGAAATGTCTTTTTTCCCTTTTGTTTTTTCTTTACTCTCTTCGATTGAAAAAAATATTATCAAAATTTGAATGATGATTAAAAGAAAGAAACTCCACGCTAAGCATTGCGCTGTGCGTACTGACTATTCCCTTGTGTTACTATTACTAGTGTATCATATATTCGGCAAACTGCTATCATATCGGTCTGGGATACCGCAGTGCTGGCCGAAGTTCAAGAGGGAATAGTAGCAGGGGCTAAGGCTTGAAATAGGATAGCGGATCCTTGCAATTGCTTGCTGCATATCATATGTAGTTGTCATGGTTGTTGATGCAGCGCACAGTTTTGACCCTATTACGATCAATTTTGAAGGCAGAACACCATCATGGTACACAGTATCGTCAAAAACAAATGACCACTCATAGAGAAGAGCGGGATGAATTGGATAGTTTAATTTTTTTTTTTTCATTTGGTTGCACTAGATCTCTATTTTACAGGAGACTTTGAATTTACGAGAGTAGTGCGTAGATGTAAATGTATGTTACATTATAAAAATATCTAGAAATGGGGTAAAAACGGTGACCTTCCTGAAAATACGCTCTTAACTTGATGCGTGGATTCATGGGGTGGCAAAAAACGCGCCCGAACCAAACCACAACAACTTTGCATTGAAGAGTTCCAACACTGTCTAAAATTATGAGGGGGTAGATATAGATGTGCTCCTTGATTACTTGTCACGGTCAAAGTGCCCGACACTGGAAACAGACAGATGTGCTGACTACTTGCATGCGACTGCTTCTATGGTGGCGGAATCGTAAAACTTGCCCTAAGGGTTCAATTTTAATTTTTCTGATTAGTAATCAGGTAGTGCTAGTAGTCCCAAAAGAGTGAAAAAGAAAGAGAATCCGAGCCAAATGGCTAGTGCTCCATGTTCCTGCATACATAACTGATCCAAGAAAGCCCGAACATAACTCGTCCAAATAAGCGAACAGTCCGTCTTAGACGCTTAGGCCTAGAATGCTCTTGACGGAAAAAGGCAAGATTGGAGGAGCAAGATTCTAGGAGATCCCTTGTTCTGATACCGATTACAACTGATCTTGATTCTGATGAGTCTGACTCTGACCAATCGAGCTTGGGGTCGAATTTCGAAGCCGGGGAATTACGGGAGAATGATACACATCCATCCTCTACCGATTCCAAGCAGAGAAAGAATTGAGAGCTTCATCATACGGGTTTATGTATTATATGTCTCTTACATACAGTTTGATAAATAAACATTGAATAACCACTATTATGTAGATTCGGTTCAAGGCCAACCAGAGCGCGTTGGGGACGAAAAGAGCGTGAGCTTGGCCGGGAGGGTTCGAAAACGCTGAACATTATAGACATGTTCAAAAGGCAAAAAGACTTTGAAATCTCTTTAAAGCCTGTAGAGCATTTGTAATAAAGGAGGTTTTCTTCCAAGTTAAGCTGGATTAGAACGAGGAGCAATGCAAGAGACAAGACTTGTAGAGCCCTGTAAGGATGTAAAGACTGCGAGAGCTTGCCTTCAAAGTGCAAATCAAATAGTAAGGTCATCCCCTTCTCTTATTATCCTGTTGATACTGACACATATATTTAAACTTCTTTCATGGCGGCCAGATTTCATGTCCCAAAGTGTGAGATTGAGGAACGTCTTCAAGGCATATCTGGCCGCCGTGAAGTTCTCTTCCTTCCTAAATTTCGCTGCGAGTTAAATCACATTGAATATTTCTGGTGCCATTCGAAACACCATGCTCGCGAACTCTGCGCAGCTTCGGGCGCCTGGTGTTTGGATTGGTAGATATGTGGATTTTCGAGACCGCATTGGGCTCGTTGCCATGATGAATGCCGCATGAGCAAAGTTTCGGGACACATATGTCACTCCATGTGAGTCTACCCCCATCGGTAAGTTGATTTGGGGCATCACAACTTTAACCAGGAAACAAGAAGTAGATGGTTTCACATTTAGCGGCTTTTGCGAAGAAGGCATGGGTCCTGAAAAGCTAGAAATTATCAGGGCTTCTATCAGTTCTCTACTGATCCCTCGTGGTGCGAATGCAAGTCTCCATTGCTTGTGCCCTGCTCTTGACCATACAGTTAGTGACACCGACGATACTAATGAAGCCATCCTGCCACTACAAATAGGGCAACTGTCAATAGCGAGGCAGACCTCTCTCGATCCGGACGTATCGTAGGATCAAGCATGGGAAGGCGCCAGAACCTTGGAAGTCCCTAAGACTGTTGGTGAGAAGATGAAGGTGGCGAGATCGAACTGTCCCTGATTGCAGATAGTTTAATCGGCTGTTCACAGGCCAATTGCGTTGTGGAGGTTTTTCCTATACAAGAGTTACACGCTTGCCATGCCATACCTCAGACCTTCAATGAAACCGATTGTGCACTATTATTGGTTCGGCTATGTACTTGGCAGGGAGGCTACCTATATGAGCGTGCGCGTGCCGTTGGGATAGACAAGCCGGCCCCACACTATTATAATTGGTATAGACTTTTATCATACTATGTACAGTACATTGTAATACCTAGCCTATCCTCATTACCTATTATTAACCAGCACAGGACTCACCACACTAGTACTACTGCATCTGCGCATTAATTTTGGTCTGAAGCCTGCCTACATCTACTTTCTTTTTATGTAATGACTGCTATGACAGAGCTAAATTTTCAACTGCCCATAGGTATTATCTGCGATCTGGATACCGTACAAGGATGAGTAGCCCGTTACCGACTAATTTTGTATCATCTCGCACTCTTTAACCCGCCTTTTATTACTAGTCGAATTCAGTACTCAATTGCTCACCGCGTACCATAGATGATCTCTAAATCAAGCACTAGTCTTCCTTCCCTCTGGCATCAAGGCACCCCAAACCTTGTTGAAACGCTACCGAAGCGCAGGATGCGAGAGATACATTATGTGAGTGAGGGCTGTGGAGGAGACTGGGGTTGAGGCGTGGGATGAAAGCAAGGATTAGACAGTGACGTAGACTACAAAGATGTATGTACAGCGAGCCCACGCGGCACCGCAGAGTTCTCGGGAAAAGTCAAACTGTGAGAATTAGTTTCAATGACTGCACCGGCTGAAGTCTTAGAGCCCTCTTCTAGACGGCGCCTATAGCCTGTTGTCACTGGCTTCCTAAACTGAGATATCGATACGGAGGAACCTTGAAAAGGAAAAAGGTTGAGAGGATTGAGTTACTAGTATTATTATTACCCATTCAGGTTTAAGTAGTGTGCGTATCGAGCTTTTTGGCAACGACAGACACATAATTTATAGATCATGGGTTCAGTTGCATGCAAAGCGTTGTACAGTACTCTTACTTCTAATTGGGGTTGAGCGGAAGATCGAGGTTATGATTTCCGTTCTATGAAGCCTTTTAGCTATAGTATCGTTTCCATATGATAATGTATGTATAGCCGCCACGGTTACCACCATCCATAGATGTCTGGACTATAGTTCGGTTATTGGGAAATTTGCTCTCTGGATGTTAGGTAAAATACATATACAATCCACATCTAGGCATGATACATCTCAGCAAAATTTTAAGTATAGGTAAGAGCGAAGCCCTGGTTCTCGAGGCCCAGACCGGGCCCAGACTCCTATGATACATGACACATACATACATTAGTAGACATGTACACCATGTATGGAGCCTGAGCCTAATTTTAGACTTTTAGGCTCAAAGGATTGCAGACTCAGATTTATGATACGTAGACTTTCATGATGGCCTCAGATCTTCAGGCTCAAGGGTCCTCCCGGGTTCGGTTAAACGAACAGTTATCGTAGTTCAACCCTTTTATGTATCACTTACCAGAAAAACGCAACCGCGGCAAAATACATAATACACTCGGGCCCACTAGATATCATCGTTTGTTATGACACCCTAGGGTGTTTGATCTTAAGTGATACCTACAGAAGGATTCTCAACCTAGGTGGGGTGGTATACTAGTTAGTATGTAGTTTGAGGCCGTCCTCGGCTTCCTCAGCCTCCTGAACTTCCTCAGCGTCCCTCAGCGGCAGACACTTCCATCCTTCCTCATTTACCCGCCCACCTCCCTTCATATAATGTATTTATATATATTATAGTAGATAAAAGCCCCTTAAATGGGTGCGCCCTGATTTGATGTTGCCGGTAACGTGCCCGCAAGCTGACACGTTAGCCCAGCACGTGACACATCAAGTCAGGTGATAGTAGCCTCCCGTCCAACTGTCCGCTGAGGAACCACATAAATATCGGTAAATCGGTATCGGCAAGATTAGACCAACCCGAGATCGGATCGGTTAAATCGGCAGATCGGCAGACCGGTAACAACCCTAAATGTTACGGGATAAACTTCGTTTGATTAACTTGCTAAGCTAATGTATAAAAGGAATTGTCGAGAAAAGAAAGAAGAGACATCAAGGGTTCTACGGTTGCAGAGCTTTCAGAGAGCGGTGTGGTTTAGTCACGTGGTAGGCGGGCGGAACGTAATCGAGCCCGAGACAGATTACGGGCGGGTTCAGCCTCCTCCGGCCGTTCTAACTGAGGGGTTGGGTACACTTGGGCTAAAAAGGTTAGTGGCTGCAGAGGTGGGTACGCTTGAGCTGAAATCAGACTTAGTGTCCGCCTCCAAATCTCCGTAGGTCTGAGTCACCGAGCCAAGTTATTTACAAAGCATACACATTACATATATGTACTAATACTACTTGTGGTTAACTTATCATATCTCTACAGACGGGAGGCCAGGCTGTACAAAGCTCTGGATGAGGAGGATTTAGGCAGGAGAAGACAGGAAACAGCAAGGAAAACTTTTTATACTAAGACACGTGCTATCGGCTGATGTACCATAAAACCACCTCATTTATCGGTATAAATACATGTCTGCGGATATTACCTGGAATTCGCTTATTTATTTGGTTTTTGAAGCCGCCACATTATAATGGCTATTGAAAGAATGTCTACTTAGAGAAGACGCATCGACTATCGTATCCTGAATGGTAGTAGTGACAAGCCGAAGACAGTCTTGCGCCAGAATCGGAAACGAATTCAGCAACCACCGGATCGCTTAGGTTCCGTCGACACCACGGGAGAGCTGCGTTAGTTACCGAGTGGATATGGTCCTACTTCGAAGTTACTTGCAGCTATCAGTCGTGGGGTGGGAAAAGGAAGCTTACAGATAGAGATATCCGTTGTACCGATGTCGACAAGAAGACTGGTACTAGATGCAGCTGGGCAACGACGGATTCGGCGAAGCAAACCGCTATATCCAACATGAAAGCCCACCTCGCCAAACATCAAATATTTGCTCCCTCTAGCGCTGCAAGCCAGCTTCAGCTTCTCAGCAGCAGTCGTCAGTCGTTAGTCTTCTAGTCAAGAAGGAGAACTTGACTATCCAACAGTGCCTCGAGAAGAATATCCACCACTGGGTAACAACATCGAAGCCACCCTTCCCTACCGTTGAGAATCCGGATTTTCAGTGGGTGTTTCGTGATATTCCTGGGATATCGCCACTGTTTTTCTAGACATACACTTCGGTGGCGGGTTTGCAACGAGTTCAACAAACAGCGCCTCGAACTAAAAGATGAACTCGCGAAAACTTGCAATACAATCGCATTGTCGCTCGATGCATGAACGCCTAGTAACAGTCTTCCTGTTCTTGCTATTGTTGACCATTGGTTAACAGAGGAATTTGAGTATCGGCAGAAGCTAATTGAATTTGCTGAAAATCCTATACCTTTATAGATGAATGCGATACCTACTACACTGCTACAGTTTCAGACCCTCGTATCAAGGCCAAATTAATCCTGGAGGAGCTCCATGAAGGTGCGGATTCTGGCAAACAAATTATCCAAAATATCCGTCTCTTGCTCCATCACAGATACCCGCCCATGAAAGCAACGTCGGCACTACCGAGTACAACTCGAGAGTCTCCGACGGTGAGTAGGCCTACAACGGTAGCAAGGCTATTCCAAAGGCTCCACCCACAAGACCAAGCTCGGGTCTGGGATATTGATAGGTATTTCGATGGGCCTTTGGAGTACGCCAGCATTACCGATGCCAATGATTTGGGGTGGCTTTGCAAGTGGTACCGCCATAGGTACGACTATCTGTAGACGCCGACAGCAGCTAGGGATTACCTAGCCATTCCGGCTTCGAAAGTGGCCGCTGGGAGGACATTCAATAGAGGACGGGAAACTATTAGAACGCTCACGCTCTTAGATAATAAGTTCTATAGCGATGAGGCTTATGCCAGAATTTGTCAAGAATAAGAAGCTAAGATTATAATGAAGTCTATATATCGGCCTCTAGTTCGCCTCTTCTCATCTTTCTCTAGATTCTTTAGATTCTAGCGAGATTGTAACGCGTCCCCGAGGTTTCTATATAAATGCGGTTTGCGCGTACTAACCTCATCGGGATCAGTACCGTGGTTCTTCGCCGTGGTAAGCCCAACTCATTTAGGCATTACAGAGATGCACCTACCTCTACCTACCTCTAGATAGAGATATTCCCGTAATATAACTGCCGATTATCGATATCGTATTGGCAGTCTCGTACTTTACCGATGTGATATATGTCAGGGACCTGACGTATAGTACGCTGACTGCCCCACGGTCACACCTCCTGACACCTCCTGACACCTCCTGACACCTCCTGACAGGCCCCTGTAGGTTTACAGAATAGCATTTGTATCTATACAGGCTACTTAATGTATCTAGTATATGGTTTAATTGTCTCTCTACCAGACTGCTCTGTACATACCAGACACTCAATGCATTTATAACGGATTTTAATTGTCTCTCTACTGGCAAACTGTTCTGTGGTTTTATTACATTTCCATCTCTCCTTTCCTCTCCGGCCGCATAGATCTTTCCCCATATTCCTCCACGCCGTACCCAGGTTTTCATACATCGTCCCATTACTTGTTCCAAATTCACGATTGGATTGCCTGTGTCCCCGGTGTTTGTGATAGAAGTTCCTCGCTGGATCCAACACTGTTTCTAATACCAGTTAAAATAATATCGCTGCAAGTCTTTAGCGCGCATGCCGAGAGCTGAAATACCAACCTGGTCTTTGAAGATATTAATATTAGCCGACCGAGTAGGGAATTGTTAAACATTCAATAACACTATGGGTACAGTAACGAACCTAATCAAAGAGATTCACGTCGGCCACAATAAGGTTAACGCCGCCATCTCTAATGACGCCGAAGAAAGACTCGATCCACCCGATCTCCATCCAGTAATAACGGCCTTCTCGGCCGAAACTAGCGACGCGCTTTAGACGGTCTATATCAACGTCCACGAGAGAACCCAGGCGAGGAACCGGTTTTGCAGATAGCAGACTTGAGCAAAATAATGTATCTTCGCAAACATGAACGGTAACTGGCCTGGGACCTGGTAACATATTTGGTTATTCCGCCGGCTGATGTCGCTATTGTGACGACCTGGCACATGCCCAGCTTTCTGCCTCCGCACACCGCCGGTACATGGGTTGTGACAATTCTACCTATGAAGATATGAAGATCTTTCCTTTCGCTTCTTATACTTAATATTCGATTGATATAGCACCTAATTTGAATCAAAAGCCTTTTTCCTCTTCAGTTCATATTAGATTTGGTTGTCTGTCATAGCTATTACGCTGAGATTTTACCGAACCAACCGCTAGCTCCTGATTTACCTGATAGCGTTTATAGCATTTGACTTTAAATTTGTTGCCTTCGGATAAATACTCAAACAGGCACCGCCGTGTAAAAGCTGACAGCTCTGCCACTCGGATAAAATCAAGGAACACAGGACAGGTGTGATCCAGATGTCCCTTTGCCTCCTGTGTAAACTGAATGTGGTGAAGAAGCTCGGCTGTAATCACTCCATTCGCCAGACTGATACTCAGCTGAGACTTGGACCGGGCCATTGGTTTTATAATCCCGCAATAGCGCCCCATAGAGAATTGCTAGTAGTATCTAGCAGGCCCGCAGTCTCGGATTCGCAAGGCCAGATGAACAAGGTTGTGTATATTGATGGAATAAACGGGAAGACGCCTTGGGTCCTGGTAATAGTATAGGTCCTCATATTTCCGGATGAAATCGATTGTGACAGACAGCCAAATCTAATATGAACTGAAGAGGAAAAGGGCTCTTGATTCAAATCAGGTGCTATATCAATAGAATATTAAGTACAAGAAGCGAAAGGAAAGAAAAATAAAAGAAAAAGGAAAGATCTTCGTAGGTAGAATGTCACAACCCATGTGCCGGTGGTGCGGAGGCAGAAAGCTGGGCATGTGCTAGGTCGTCACATCAATAGTCGAATCATTCAGGAGAGGAATTTAAGATTCTTGAATTGAATGTTGCGTTGCTAGTGAATAGATTTGACTAAGCTGACGGAAATTACTCACGTAATAATTCCCTAGGTGCTGATCCAAAAGTGGAGTTCCATAGTACTTTAGCCAGGCTGCCCACTTGGCGGCCTTATAGCCCTTGTAATGGCGATCAATCCGATGAGGGGCTTGGCCAAGATATGTTGGAATCTCCCCTCGTGCAGACAAGAGACCTTCGCTGATTGCAGTAATTGCAGCCTTTGAGAGGTGACGATTCCTAACTTGCAACACACAGTGCACAATATCCATTGGAAAGCTCCGGGAGAGTGAAGAGAGTAAAGTTCAAGGAGGATAGACGTGCGATTGATGCCGAATCGCATACTGTATTCGGGGCCATCCGCGGCTACTACCAAGTCGATGATCTCTCACAGGTCGTCACCGCGAAGCGGTGGCTGGGCAAAACTATAATTTGTGTGCGGAGCATAATATGTCTTCACAGCTGACTCCCCGATGCCCCTGCTTGGCCTTTAATTGTTCAGTGGCGGCACGGCCTCTAGGCATTCCCTCGTCGCTTCAATCCAATCGCCTCAGCAATAGCCGGACCATCACCTGTGACTATTGTTACCCGTGCTCTAAGTGTAATATAGCAGCATCAAACGCTTCAGCGCCACGGTCGAGTCGCCTCAACTCATCCACAAGAGGCCTAAGGAATGTGTCAAGTTCCTTTGCTTCTTCAGACCAGGTATGATCATACTAGCTAGGATGTTTTCGACTTTATAGCGTTCCTAGGGGGAAGATTGAGGTTAATAAGAATGACAGGCGTAACCTCATGATGACGCATGTTTGTTTGTACACCATCAAGCGACATATGAAAAGCTACATCGCGGGAGTCCTGAAACAGTTTCAATTTCTCACAATGGAATTCCTGGTAGCGATTACCGTCAAAGACATCGCAAAGTTTGCCATGGGTACTATTTTGAGTCACGCCGTGTCGATATGCGGGCGGGCACTGTGTTTACCACATACCTCTTTTCCTTGCAAGTCGGGCATTCTGTACTACCAGTGAAGGCAACATAGTTGTAGTGGCGGCAATCGAAGAATAGAGGTGTGATTTTGGTTAACCTCTGAAGACGACTTTGCATCCGGCGCATTGAGGGTATGTCGACATTGTAGTTCCTCGAAAGCTCCTTTAGAGCGCTGTATTTAGCATGAGGCATATTTTGAGACCACTCTGCTAATGCGTCTCAATGTCGAGTTCATGCCGGTCTCGCTCAAATTCCAGTACTCGGCGGTGGTAGTTGTAGGCACCTATCGGATCGAAAGTAATGGCCACGACAATGGAAGCATGCCATTCCTCCCTACTGTAGAGACTGCTTTCTACGGCGCCAATATGTAGTTTGCTTACCACGGCCAGGAACCTCTTCCAAGTAGCGTCGACACTTGCAGATGGTCATACTGAGGTACTAAACGGGTGTGGCAACTAGCCTCTTCGAAACCTAATTAAGGACTGACTAATCCACAGCTATTTACGCGAGGTCACGTGGGATTAAGTCATCCATGCTACGCTTTTCTTCTTAATTACAATAGTAGCTCACAGTAGGTCCCTTGTCTTTTCGTTCAACCCACTCTACAGCTTCTAGTCTCACCAGGTTTGTGTTGATCAGGTTTCTCAGGGCCTAGCAAGACTTCGTCTTCGTCATCGCGTCAGCTGGGTTGCTGTCACCGTCGAACCATTTGACTTCAGCGGCCTCTCGGCGTTCATAGGCTTGGCGTAGACACATTAGGTCAACCGTCAGTCATTTCTCTCTAGTCGTTCCTAGTTTGACAAGGCATTCGTAGAGTGACTTGGAGTCAGTGCAGAGTGTCAACGGGATTGGTTTACGTAGGATCTTTTCAGTTATTGACTTTATCACAGCCGCAATATCGAAGCCGTAGGCCATTGCCTATAGCTTAGACGCTAGTACGCTGCGAGTTACACGTTTGCACTTGATTGAGGACCAATGGATAATATTTGCCCTGTGTAGTCCTTGCTTACCATTCCTCTCGGCGAGTACGAGAACGAAACCAATTTGTGAAGACGGATCACGGCTATTGGCAAAGGACGAATCTGTGAATCCAACAAGTTGGATGGAGTTGAGATCGAGTGGGACAAAAGTAAGGCCTCGAGAGTCGTCGTCATGTTGCCATTACAGTCGTTTATTGAAATATTTAATGTTCTCATCTTATGGGTCCGTGACTTGGGCTGCATATGACAGGTCAAAAGAAGCTTCGGGTTGGCAGATTGAAGCGATATAAGCTCCCTTCGCCCTCATTACAATATATTGACCTTTCGGACCAATGTATTTTCGAATCATTCCGCGGGAACTCACGATGTCAGTTGGTTTAAAGGGGTCGGCGGTGCGGACATCTTTGCATTGACGTATTTGAGTAAGTAAAATGTTGTTCGAGTCTGTCAAAGTAATCATGCCTTCATTAAACTTGAGGAGGTTTTCAAGTGTGAGTTGCTGGCGTGGTCTGCAGTGAACTTCACCTTTTGTGGTTCATCCTCTTCCATCTGTGCAAATTATCTCATTGGCCAAAGTGAGAGTGTCATCTGTCTGGAGTCCAACAAGGCCAAAAGGTCCGCCGTCAACAGCTGTACATATGGTGAGGAGGCAGGGATCATAAGCTGACTGTTCCATCCCACGTTGTTCGATGTGGTGGTGGTGATAAGTATTGAACCAATGATTGCCGGCCTCTGGAACTCCATACAAGGATTTCACAATCTTGAGTATCTGGGTTCTGTCGGGTCCGAGTTCCTGAGGCGGTCATACAAAGAAATCATATTCTAAGTTTGTTGTAGATTGCACATACGCTTGAGTGATGTCGCGTAGGTATAGATTGACATTATTATCACGTAGCATAGTAGCAATCGCAAGGAGTAAATGCTGGCTCGCGCGTTGGATATGTTAGATAAGCGGCTTAGAATAAAGATACTATTAGGTTGTAAGAAGTAACTGCACAACTTTTTATGGCCGAGTGGTATCTAACAGATAGTAGGTGACTGGGTATGTATGAGGTTCTTCTCGGTATCATTGTATGCCCGTACCACGAGGCGTGACTTCTCGAAAGCCTGGTCTGTGCCAGGATTCTTAATTTCATCGACAAACCTTGAGTTGAAGATACGCACGCCTTCTGGGACATCGGATTCATTGATGATCTTAAACGTGCCTCTCTCAAACAATCTATTGATTTCTTTGCGTTGTGACTCAACAAATGATAGGTTGACAGAAATTGTATGCATTTCGGCTGGCGGTAAGACGGTGAGGTCAATGATGTTCTAGCGGTAGCGTTGGGGTAGCCGGATCGTACGTTGTGGGCGCTGGCGAGGTTTTGCGGGAGTGTTATCGGCATCATCGTTGGTATCCGCATCCGGTAATTCCGCCTCAGATTGAGGAACATCATTGCTATGGTCCTCAGTGGCTTTGTCCATGTCCTTGATTTCATCAGCATTGTTGTCTTGAAGGAATGGTTTGACTGCTGTGGATCTAAAGCAAGTGACTCTGTCAGAGCCTTGAAGTTTAATATGGCAGGTCTCGTCTTCAATGCCAAGAAGTGTGAGAGGGCCAGCCCATTTCCCACTTTGCCCTGTGTTGCCTTCAAGTGGTACAGGCATACAATGATACCGAGAAGAACCTCGTACTTACCCAGTCGCCTACTATCCAACGCGCAAGCCAGCGCTTACTCCTTGCGATTGCTACTATGCTATATGATAATAATGTCAATCTATACCAACGCGATATCACTCAAGCGTATGTGCAATCTACAACAAACTTGGAGCGTGATTTCTTCGTACGACCGCCTTCGGACTCGATATACTCAAGATTGTGAAACCCTTGTATGGAGCCCCAGAGACCGGCAATCATTGGTTCAATACTTATCACCACATCGAACGACTTGGGATGGAACAGTCAGCTTATGATCACTACCTCCTCACTATATGTACAGCTGTTGACAGCGGACCTTTTGGCCTTGTTGGACTCCAGACAGATGACACCCCCACTTTGACCAATGATATATTTACGCAGATGGAAGAGGATGAATAAGGTGAAGTTCACTACAAACCACGCCAGCAACTCACACTCGAAACCCCCCTCAAGTTTAATGGAGGCATGATTACTTTGACGGACCGTTGCGTTGGTTAAGTGCATCTTGGACAAGTCGTGCGGCATTAGGCTTAGAAATTTCCTCCATAGCCTCGCGTACGGCGGTTGCGCGTTGGCTGATTGTCGGGGCCGGTGGTCAAGTTGGCTCATCTTTGGGTATGCTCCAAAGACAAGGAGTGTGGGGACTAGTCCACCAGGGCCTGCATCGTTGACAGCCTTGACGGCCATCTGTAAGGCGAGTTCACGGCCTAGAGTGGTTTTCGAGAAATCAGGTAGTTGATCGATTATGACAGCATAAGCTCGTTTGAGCATTAGGTGGTAACGTTCAACGATTTCAATAGACCAATAAGCTCCGGCGGGTACAGCTTTAGTGACGATCGCAAATGAATTTGCGTATTGCTTGAACTCTTTGCTTATAAAGTTCGTACCGGCGTCATGAATAATATTGTCGGGCGGTCCAAGGTATATGTCCGAGTCAATCCACATAAGTCACGGTAATGTCCCAAGTATTCTGAGCACTGATGTTTTGAAGCCATCGAGCAGCCCAGAATCGTGTGGCTTCAATCATGGTCTACCCGTTTGCATACGTTGTTGAGCTTATACTCGAAGCTGTCGTTTTCGCCGCTGTATTTCTGTCCCTTCGTGTATAACCTCGCGAGGTTGGCGACTTCACGGCTCAGTCTAGACAAAGCTGGATGGACACATGCCGTTCTGACTAGGGTTTGATGGTAGGAGTCAAGGTAGGAAGGGGAAGAATTGAATGGAATGGACCGGCCTCGACCTGTTTCTTTAACTCATTTTGGGGCCAGACAGCTTGTTCTTCCTCGTGAGCAGCGTTATATAGGCTCCATGGCTTCGGGGGTAGGTTTTGAGCTTATCAACGTAGTTGTTGGTTTGCTTTGTTCCTCTGTGAACTTCTAGGGCCTTCGCCACATACACGAAGAATTTTTCGCCACTAAACCTAATTAAGGACTGACTAATCCAACAGCTATTTACGCGAGGTCACGTGGGATTAAGTCATCCAGGTAGTTTAATAATGCGACTGCGTGAAATATGAAGGGAATCGTAAACTAATTTGGGATATAATTAAATTTGAAGCCAAAGGGGCTATTGATACCCGCCCCCCCTTTGGATACCCGCCCCCCGCACCCTCCTCTCTGCCTTAGGCACCTACAACAGGCCGCAGTTCGCGTCGAAGATAAACACATCGAAAACACGTTATATTATTCCCGGCAGGATAACCCTTAACATTACCAATAATATCCCCATTTCACATACTTTGTACTTGCCTGACGGCTACATTGCACGTGACTACAGACGTAGGTAGTGATGTATTGTATTTATTTACGACGCGGCTTGTGGTTGGTGCCTTAGGCAGAGAGAAGGGTGCGGGCATTCGATGCAACTCCAGATGCTTGTGCAGAAGCCCGAGCTGCAGGTATTACTTCTGCGGATTCTTCGCCACGGCGTAGACTAGGAGGATAATTATTGGAGGACGACATATTGGCAATGTAGCCGTCAGGCAAGTACAAAGTACGTGAAATGGGGATATTATTTGGTAATGCTAAGGGTTATTCTGGCGCAGCTTAGCGTCTGGGTGAGGAGGGTCGAGTCACCTACCAGATCAACATTTCAACACGTGATTCTTTATTTATATCATTCGGTTATATCATAGCTATCACCTGATACTATAGTTATCTAAACTATTAGCCTTGTCTCCGCCAACCAGGACCTGTCCAATTTTTTTTTCTACAGCTTCACTTCCAAGGTAAGTTTGGTGTGGCTTTTAAACTTCTAGACCAATGACCGTTCGGATTCCTAGTTTCTCTATGGACACGGAAAGCAACAACAACTTTCTGAGAGATTGGTATGTCAAGACTAGGAGATGAGAGGAACTTTGTAATCATGAATAAGGGATGGTTCGACTCTCGCCTCCCAGATTGAAACCGCTATTGCTTTGCTACTACCTGCTGCGCACCAAATTCCTCCCAAAGAGGAGGAGATTGTTGAAATCCCTGGGGCTGCGTTTGCATGGCTTTAAGATTGGGCTTTTACTCATGGCATTGCTCTTGTTATAGAATCCCGTCGAATGATCAAGTAATAATTGAATGTACCCATCATAAAACTGGCACCAAGAATAGTCGGAAAACTTCCGAGGCCAATCACAAGAGGGTTAAGACAAAGATACAAAGTAAAGCTTGTAAATTTGGCCTTTACGTGTCGAGGCGGAAAAAATTAGGCCGTCGGTGGGCTTTAGGGAGTACATGCCTAGAGCAACTATGCGCCAAATCTGGTTCCCTTTGCGTACATCCAGCACCGAGAGAAAAGGCCTGGACATCTTCCAGACGCTACCAGCTGCGCAGGCAGAAAATTCTGCTTCTAGCTTCAAAAAAGGAACTATGAAACTTACCATTGCGTGGGATAAAATGCTGGCGACCTTAGAACGCATGCCATTAGAACTGCCTGATCCTCTGAAAGAAGGAAGCCTTCGGCAGTTCCGCGCTAGCAGGAAGAGGGCTATGACAGGTCGAGAAGCTGCTGAAGAGGAAGAGCGGGATCATGCTCGCCAAAGACGACAGGAAGAAATGAAAGCTGCAGCACTTGCAGCGACCGAAGATGCAATTGAAGCAAAGGGAATGGAAGTGAAAGAGGACGCCTCACATATAGCAGAGCAGTGGCTTGAAAAACAGGATGCGATTGTAGATTCCCCGCAATTGCAAAATGCGAGCATCCAGATGAGCTCCGCAGAGCTTGAATCTGATGATTTAGTATTATTTGACAAGATTCAAGAGGCAGATGGTAAGGGAGAAGACTCTGAGGAGGTAGACACTGGGGAGGGGAGCTCTGAGGAGGAAGGCAGCGAGGAAAATGAGGAAAACAGCAATGTGGAGGAAGAAAGCGAGAGGGAAGATAGGAAAAAGGAGTAATACATGCCTTACCCCAGCAGCGACAGCAAGCCTCGACGATCCGGCCGTTATAGACAGGTCTCCAGAAGACTTGCGTCACAGGTCTCATATGAAAAGGCCGTTGCCAAGTACAAGGCTGAAGCAAAAGCGAAAGGGGGAGGCTGCAAAGCTGCAGAGGGGGAAAGGAAAAAAGGAATCAAGAAAGTATAAGCGGAAGGAGGTTTCGCAACTGTTAGATGATTTAGATTATACATTTCGGCTGGAATAAAATAAATGCTTCAAGTTACTTCCTACTTTAATAATGCTTCATGAGAGCTACCGACCTACATACATTTTTATCCCGGCAGAAAATACGGGGCAGTAACTTTTTCACAGAAAATATTACTGCCCCGAGACAAACCGGTTAATAACCTTGTCACCGATTCGATACTCTGGATGTGGTTATCGATATGCATTGGCGTGGCGCTCCTGAGATTTTTGAGCACAAGTAATTTCATTCTGAAGCCACTCGCGGATCGCTTCGGTTCGGGCAACGAGTTTATCGGCTGCTTCCATTTCGGGATTTCTTGCTGCCTCATACTAAGTACCTGGAGGCTCGATGCCAGTGTGAGGGTGATAGCCATGCTTCGCAAAGAAAGGAGCCATGCCTGTAGATGCATTAACAGAATTGTTCCCGACAAGTTGAGAGTCTGGAATCCAATCGACCCACATCTTGGTGGTAATTGATTGATAAATGATCGAAGGAAATTCTTTTGTTGGCACTCTCTGTCTGACCATCAGTTTCGGGATGTAATGTTCGCAGTAACGGGTCCAAAAACGACCAACAAAAGCACTGCCGCGATCCGATATGATTGACCAAGGAAGTCTCTTTTCACGGAAAACACGGCGGTACATAACTTCTACAACCTCTTCGACGCTTTTGGTTTTCATAGGCTCCTCGATTCGACCCTTTGTTAAGCGGACAACAACAACCAACAAATGTCTAAAGGTTCCCCAGCGCCGTGTACATGGTGGTAAGTTCTCAATGAGATCCAATACCCACTCGTGCTGTGGGATAGGTAGCGGTTTCAGTAAGCCTTGCTTCTTGACATTTTGGGCTTTACTCCGTTTGCATGTGGTGCAGTATCTTGCGTATTGTTCACAATCCTGTTTCACTCTTGGCTAGTAGTAATTCCGTAAAAGCAAGCGGTAGGTACCTTCAGGTCCCCGGGGGCCAGCAAAACGGTAGGTCCATGAGACGTAATTGTAAGGCGTGACTCTCAGGCACGTAGAGATGATTATCGTATCGGAGCCGGTGATCCCGGACAGCCAAGTCGCTGATGAAAAGCTTAATCCCTTGGGCTGAAATCGTAGCGGGAAAGCGACGCAGCCCACATTCTTTAGCGCGCATAAGGCAGCATCAATCTGAAACTTGCCAAGTAGAAAGAAAGGGCGATTATTTGAAGCTCTTGAAATTCAATGTCAACATCTGAAAATATACAGATCACTATTATAATCGTAAAGACTAATAACTACTGAGTATATATGAATCGAAAGCAACAAAATCAAATGAGATCCATTATGTATCAACAATTTACACGATTCGCATTTCCAAGGCAACAGATTTCTCACACCTCCAAGAATTGCTTTCCCTCCTCATTCATATTGGTCATATATCATCACATCGTTATGATGTAACATGAAAAGCAAGACAAAGGGAATCAAATAGTGAATGAATGAAGATATAGAATAGCATACAGCGCACATAGATTGCTTAAAACATCAGCAACTGAAGAATGAAAAATGCATAATGAATAAGAAATCAACGTCTGACAAGATATACTAAATGAAAGAAGCTGTAAAGAGAGAAACCCCACCTGCAAGTCAAGTCGGTGAACCTTCACCCTGATTACATTCCCCTGCCTTCCTAGCAAGCTCCTCCTGGCGGTTGATCACAGATAGGGAGTTGGAATAAATGACTACTCCCCGTGAGTATATGCAGGTGTTGACTTTCTCAGCATCATCAGCGAAATCTTCATGGGCTGCCTCACGATAGGTACGTGGGAATGTACGGAGGAGAATATGACGGGCGGGATCAAAGTTCTCATGAGGCTCTGGATGATGAGCGCTCGCATATTCTGCCCATTCATTGTTGGAAACACCCTCGGCTTGAGATGCGGGCATTGCTGCAAGCACAAGCTCTCGTTCCACACGGGCGTGTCTCCAGGTTTCCATGGCCAGTTTTACCACCTTCCTAACACCAGCGAAAAGAGCATCCAGCTTACGTGGGTCTGCAAAGTGCTTAATGTGGTCAACGATCTCTTCAACAACAACACCTGCAACAAGATTAATAGATGTCTTGGCGTCGAATGTCGTATAAGCTGCTTTGAGTGTCTGCTGCCTCCAGAATGCTTCGCGTCGTACAGATTTCCGCCGGATATCCATGGAAAGCATCTGCAGGAAGGTATCCGCCATATCATACCGTCTTCCTAAGGTGAATAAGAAAGGTTGGAATATCCGGTAGGTGAGTGTCTTTGAGACCACATGTTGGACGTACGCTGAGCGCAGCTCAGATGAGGCCGGTGTGTTGTCTAAAAATGAGGGCATCTCAGAGGGTATCTTCGCCAAGATTTCCTTCGGTGGATCAATCGGGAGGTATGTGAAGTGTTCTTTGGAAAGGTCGACAATAAAATGAGATAATTGATCGAATGCATCTATACTAAATACCCGAACGAAAGTAAGTTAGAACGAGGATATTTTTACCCATATTAACGAATAAGTCTAGGAGTAAAAGAAATATAAGAGAGAAGTAATAAAACAACAAATCAGAGGCTATGTAAGGTAACATATATGAAAAGTAAAGGATGACAATGTTCAAAGTGCTGCGCTGAGGAAATTCTTTTTTAGCCATGGCTCCGAAGAACTTACAAGAATTGGTCACCCTTCGGTTTGAGATCAGTAGCCTCTCCGAGGCTCTGTAGTGTCTTCCTCAATTTCTCGCGGTCATTGCCCATATTATCAATGGTTTTGCGCATGTCATCGACTGCACCACGAAGCGTCTTCTCCCTAGTGTGGTCTTCTCTTTCCAAGTCTTCTTTCTCCTTTTCTAGGGTAGCTAACTCCTCTGATTTTTGGGCTATCTGCCGCTCAAGGCTCCCCCGCTCCGTTTCCCAGGCATTCTCTTTCCTTCCATGTTCCGCCTTCATGGCCAGCAGGTGGTTCTCTGCTTCCTTCGCAGCGGCAGCGAGTTGCTCCGCATGGGTATTGCGAAAGCTATCAAGTTCGCCAGTGTGGGTGTTGTGGAGTCCCTCAAGCTCGCTCGTATGCATACTGCGAAGATCGGTAAGTTCACCAGTATGAGAATTGCGGAGTCTCTCGAGCTCGCCTGCATGTGTACTGCGAAGATTATTAAGTTCACCAATATGGGTTATGTAGAGTCCCTCAAGTTCGCCTGCATGCGTACTGCGAAGGCCATCAAGTTCATTATGGGTGCTATGGAGTCTCTTGAGGAGTCTTTCGAGCTCGTTCGCATGGGTATCACGCAGCTCCCGAATGCAAAAAACCATGTCTCTTATCTGACTGTTATGGGCTCCGCATAGTCCTTCGAACTCTCTCACGTGGTCATCGCGTAGCCCTTGGAGTTGACCTTCATGGGCGGTACGAAGGCCTGTAAGGTCGTCTGCATGGGTATCGCGAAGGTCATCAAGTTCACCATTATGAGTGTTACGGAGTCTCTTGAGCTCGTTCGCATGGTTATCACATAGCTCCCCCAAGTAAAAACGAAGTTTTCCTATTTGACTGGTATGGGCTCCGCGTAGTCCTTCGACCTCTCTCGCGTGGTCGTCGCGGAGCCCTTGAAGTTGGCCTTCATGGGTGGTACGAAGGCCTGTAAGCTCGTCTTGGTGAGCTGTATGTTGGCTTGAAAGTTCTGCGGAATGTGCCGCACTCAGATTTGTGAGCTCTCTGGAGTGCGAATCATGGAGGCCATCGAGCTTGCTTTGGTGAGTATTCTGAAGTTCCTCAAGAGACTTCGTATGCTCTCGACGGGCATCCTCCAACTCCTTCGATATGGCCTCAAGGTCACCCTGCTTCGACTCAAGTTCGACTCCTTTCGAATTTAGCTCGGCACTGGTCCTCTCCATCGCTCGCTGTAGAATTTCCAACTCGGTAGTTTTCGTCATGAGCTCGGTTTGGGTGGATTCTAGTTCACTTTGGGTAGACGCGAGTTTGTTCTGTTTGCCATCAAGCTGCATCCAAGTTAAAGCCAAGTCGGCCTTCGCAGAATTCAGCGACGTAACTTGTGAGTCAAGTTCCACTTGTTCCTCATTCAGGTTGCTTTCATGCTGCGTCTGCTGGGCAACACGGGCTTCTTCAGACTCCCGCTTCTCCTTATCCCAGTCTGCCTCCATCGCTACTTGTTTATTGAGGAGTTCCTTTTCACGAGCCTCCAATTTCTCGGTCGCTGCCCTGTCTCCTTCAGTTCTGATTTTCTCAAAGAGGTTGGTAGGTTTTGTTTTCTGTGTTGCAAGGGCCACTCTCTCCTTGTCCTTCACCCTCTCTAACTGCTCCTCCAACTCCTTTTTATGTGCCTCCTGCAGGTCCCGAACCTTAGTCCGCAACGTCTCGGTATCCCTTTTAAGTTCGAGCTTGCATTGTGACAGCTCTTCACATGCCTTCAGGGAGGTTTCCGAGTTATCCGTCATGTCCCGGTGCTTCTCTTGGGGGTTGCCAAATTCCATCTGAAACTCGTTTTCCATCCGAAGTTCGTTGATGGAAGTCTTGAGCCTTGAGAACCCCTCTGCGGTTTTCTTGATCTGTGATTGTAAGGCTTCGATGTAGAAATCTTTGTGCATCAGAGCTTGTTCACGTTGGCCGATGAGGTGCTGAGACTTCGCTTCCTGTGCAGACACTTTACTCTGTATGTCCTTATAACTGTCAAGAAAGTGAGTGATATCCGGCATGGCTCTTTCGATCTGTTGTAGGAGATGAATCGGGTCGTGACTGTTGTCATCCAGGTTCCCGTTCCTATCTTCTGCCAGGTGCCTGTTCATTATTGATGACTCCATTGGTGGGACGTAGTCGCGACCGTGAAAACCATATGGAGGGATTTGGTACATATGGAATATAACCCCTGTGGGAGCTGCAGTTGCTATGCTGATACCCAGGGGACGGGTATTGGAGAACCGGAACGGGAATAGCGATGATGGCGCTTGGGGACTGACTGGCTGTAGAGCGAGCTCCTAGCACAGAGGGTAGTGGCGATGGGGATTGGAGCCAGTTAAAGTTGGGGGAACGCCAAGAGGCCGATGTGATTGTCTTCGAAGTCACTGTCAGTGTTCTTTCGCTGATCCTTTGTATTCTCAGCTGTCGGGATCTCTGTGTCTAACCTGTCCGTTCTCCCGCAAGCTTTACCATTCGCTTGGTTCACTTGGTCCTCGTCCCCTCGGTTCAATTGATTGTCGGTCGGTATATCTCGTATGAGCAGCTTCAACGGTAGCTTCTGGTGATGAGGGTTCTTCGGGCGAGGGTGCTTCGAATGAGGGTTCTTTAGGTGAAGGTTTTTCATGTGCGGGCTCTTCAAACGAGGGCGCTTCTCGTTATAGCTCTTCAGTGGGGGGTTCTCTGGCTGAGGCTTACTGGGTCAGTACACTTCTTGATCGCGTTCTTCGGGTGAGCATACTTGTTGAGGTTCTTTGGTTGCACTGACTGATTGGAGGTCCGCCGGCCGTGTATCCTCGTGCTGAGAATCTTCGTGTTCAGAGACATCTGGGTATGAGTCTGCCTAATCAAGATCTCTAGAAGATGGTGATTTTTCTAGCTCGGCGGGTGCATGTTGCTCTTATAAATTTTCTGAATCACTACGTTCCTCTCCATCTGCTTGGAATGGGGACGGGAGGCTAAGGTTTCTTAGGGATGATGTACTATCTTGGCTCTAGCCTTTGGGGTTCGCTGGAGCGGCCGACCGCTGAGCGGCTATCTTCTAAGATTGACGATGCAACTGGAGAAGCGCGATTTTCCAAGGGGGTGTCGGAGGAGAACTTTGATCCCTTCTTCATGTTCTTTCTCCCTTTATCTTTCACTTTCCGTCCCATCATGACAGGTTGAGAGCAGGGATGGTAGTTTCCAAAACAGTCAATTCGTTCTAGGAAACGTGTTACCAATAACAGAACAATCAGACTCTATTCTCAAGGAGCTTGAGGAGGTACATTTGTAAGGTGTGCTAGTAAGGATCAGGGAGCCTGCAGGCTGCAGACATCCCAGGGAGGTCGAGTCTCTTCCTGATCGGTCTCCTGATTCGAGGCGAATCCAATGATTTAGATGGGAAGGAGTCCTTGATGTAACTAGCTTCCTAATGCGATGCACGAATCGTTGACTTCCGCGGGACAGATCTGATGGGCTGGAGAAAAAGGAGCAGGTAGATAGTTCAGGTAATAATATCAGACTTAAAAGCTACTTCCAAGTGAACTCGTTGATGGCGGACCAGACAAAAACGATAAAATAGGAAAAGTTATAACCTAAAAGGGCACCACCATCTTTGGGAAGTCGACTACTAATAATCTATTGCTTTGCTCGAAGCAACCATCCTGCCAGAGCAGTACATGGGGAACAGGAGTACTGTTGAAACTTGGGCGGGCGATATAAGAAACGGCGGGAGCGATGAAAAGATGGGCCCACTGTGGGGCATTGAGATCTGTTCGTGGGTTGAGGCAGACCAATGGGGGTGATTCAAAGTATATGCATTTGGGCATCAATAATCGGTGACCCGTCGGTTACGGGCCCGATCGGGCCGCTAGCCCGTGGTCCGTGATGCGACTTGCAACCAACCCATTATGGACACGCTTTGTGTTTGCAGTGTTTGCGCTGGCTCCTCAGGATTGGAGCTTGAGGAGGTGGTGATGGAGAATAATGACAGCGTAATAATTATTATTAAATCTATTCTACGCCCGATTCGGATCCCTTTTGGGCCCCATGCAGGCAGCACACTCTCTAGTTAGGACAAAAACCCACGTCTCGCGCGGGAAAACCTAGGTCTCCTTATATGCCGGTGCACTGAGGCCACCGCCTGTGCTTCGCGTATGTGTCCATAGGCCAGCTATGGGAGAAGCCTCATCATCCTCCGTCTAAACCCCCAGTTCCCCCTTATATTTATTCCAGCGACTCAAGCGGTCGCCACCCAACTCCGGTCCTCCTCAGTCATCTCCTTGGCGCACCTGAATTGAGGGAGGACCCCCTGGCAGATAAGCCATGACGTGACTGCTTTTAGCCCTCTTCCTGTGCTGAGCACCTTGTCGTAGTCTGTTTCATCTGTACCACTTTACGGGTCTAAATACCCCTACGAAGTCATGTACTTAACAGAATCTTTTCTATGTTCCGTGGCTAATTTTCAACCCACGAGAAGCGCCTCCAGTGGGCACGCCGCCATGGGGGAAAGTTTGCCCCTGACAAGTATGAGCTAATGCACTTTACACGACGGAGAAATGCAGACACCCAGGCAGCAGTCCGGATCGAGGGGTTTGATGGTGGACCGGTCGACACTCTACGGGTTCTCGGCGTATGGGTGGACCAAAAACTCAGGTGGACAAGCCATGTGCGGGAGGCCGCCCGCAAGGGGGCAGCCCAGTTTGAAGCACTGTCTCGGGTGGTGGGCTCTACCTGGGGCCTAAGCTTTAGCCGATCCCGGCTCCTCTACACAGCAGTGGTCTGAACCTATGGATGTGAGATATGGGCTGGAGGAGAAAATGGGAAGACACCGCCTAGCTGCCTCCTACAACCCTTGGTGAAGCTTCAAAATAAGTGCCTGCGGAAAATCACTGGCGCCTACAGGCGGGCTCCAGTCAAGGCACTTGAAAAAGAGGCGGCTGTTGAGCCCTCCCGTTAAATATGCAGAGCACTGCCTTGCGATATGCGTTGAAGTCGGAGGCACATCTAGTGATGGAATTCACAAAGCAGGTATGCGACAGGTTGTGGAGCCGGCACCAGCCTAGGAGGGGGCGGCAGCTACCACGGCCACCAAACCCAATAGAAGCCTTCGAAATCAGGCAAGGGAGGTCATGAAGGATCCTGCTAGGGTGCACGAGGCCGAAGCAGAGCAGCGTGGCAGGCGACGCGGTAGGCGACGACGGGCAGCCGAAAACCAAGGGAGCCGAGAATCGGTAGATTGTAAGACGCCTCATATGTGGCGGCGTTGGCAGGATCGGACTCGGAGTTCTGGTGTCTCCTGTTTTGGTTTAGTGCGAGTTGCTCGTTGAGAGATATCGTCTCTCAACGTAGCAGCTCGCCCTGTCTCTTTCTTCTTTTCTCTAGCTTAGTCTTTTCGTTTTTACCTACCTAATGAAATATTCTCTATCATTAGTTTGAGGTCCCTGACACATAGCCTTAGCTGTAGTTGCTTCTAAGATATTCTGAGAGAAGCTTGGAAGAGAATTAATGTCGGCAACTAAGAAAAATGGCAAACTTAATACCTCTAGGCCGCCGTCGGGCCCCACACAAGCAGGCTTGTGTCGCAAACCAATAACCTCGCCTGAGTCATTGTTGAATGTCTCGAGGAGCTCGCTTGCGAACAATAGGAACAGGACAGGAGATAGTGGTGAGCCCTGCGGTATGCCGGTTTGTATGGTAATGACATCGCTTGTGTAGCCGCTGAAGGCGAGCTGTATCTTGCGACCAGTAAGGAACCCATGAACGAAGCTAACAACCCACTCAGGAAGCCGCTTCCTCCGCAGAATCCATAGGCTTGTCCTTAGTAAGGCTTGTCCTCCTTCTGTAGCACTACAGTCACCGTTCGCCGGAGCTCCTTAGGGTGGTATCCGATTTTAAAGCATGCTTGGGCAATGTCCGCCAGGTGACTGGAGATTTCACCACTGCAGAGCTTCAGCACCTCGTTTGTGAGGCCGTCGGGCTTTTTTGCCGGGAGACGCTGAATGTGACGGACCAGGCTCGGTCGTGGGTCACATGACCCACAAGTAGTTTATTTACCCTCTGTTCCGTTTTACGTTCTACTTTTCTCTTTCCTTTCTTTTCCTTACCTTTGGATTCTAGTACAGACCGCCCTGTAGCTAGTATCTTCAATTCAATACTTATGCTTCAGGATTGGGTCGTTACACTGAATGACCCCTTGTATCATGACCATTGTCACGTCCCTTTCTATATATGTGTTCGGCGGGCGTTCAGTCCCGCCTCGCAGCTATGTCCGACAGGTCAGCATCCACTGGTGGGGAAGAACCTTTCCGCTAGTATCCGGGCCTTCTCTTTGTTATCCTCTTCGTACCGGCTGCGGCTGTCCCGCCTAAGCGGTGGAATACGAGGGAGCTTCCGCGGCTTGCCGGCTTTCTGCGTTGCGGCCTCTTCTAGCGTCTGAAGTTACATCCTCCACGAATCCTCTCCAGGACATGCGGCTCTCTTTGCGTAGTTGCTTCTTAAACTGGTTTCTGAGTGTCTTGTATTGAGTCTCGTCTACCGGGTCCTGGCTGGTAGCGAAGCGCCGCCGAGCCATTCTGTGCGCTCGCACGAGGTTAGAGCATGTAGTAGACCATGCTTGTCGGGCATGCCGGCTAGGCCTAGTTAATTGGCAGTCCTCCTGGAGAGCCTCAAGAATGGCCGTTTGCACTTGGCTAACCGCGTCATCTATGATCTCTCCTCTGAGCCACGCAGTACTCTCCCCTGCTTCTGGGCATAACTTTTTCCTCCCTCTAAGTTTGAGCCGAACAGCCTGCCGAAACTTCGAGACATCCATTTTCGTTAGCGCCCACCCGGCCTTTGGCACTTCCCTGGAGAACCCGGTCTCTACCCTAAGCGGGATGGGGATGTGGTCTACCGTTTTGGCCCATTCCTCATGTAGCTGACATTCTGCTATCCGTTGGGCCGATCCCATGCTCACAAATATGAGATCTATCGTAGATGCTCTCCTGCCTCTCTTCCATATTATAGACCTTGTGGCGGCGCTAGCGCAAGCCCCTACCTCTCCGTCTCCGCGAGCGGCTCCTCCGCCAGGTCATCAGCAGCGCAGTGGAGGCTACCCCATCACGGATGGTGTAAGTTAAAATCCCCTACTAGCACGACTTCTCTGCCCTTCTCGATACTGTCCTGGACAGCTTCCTTTACCTCTGGCAGTTATGGTGGTGTGTGGCTTCGTGGAGTAGTAGGCTTCGGGTTGTACACGTTAATAAGGTCGATTTGGCCACGTTCCGACTGCAGAGTTAACACAATTACGTCCGCCCTATCCGCTTGGCACGTCCATGATCCTGTACTTAGAGCCTTGCTAACCATGAAGCACAATCTTGTCGACGCATCTGGGCGGTAGGCCAAGTAATAGCCCAGTAGGCAGTACGTTGACCTAGACCTTGTGTTGTAGCATGTGTAACGACCCAATCCTGAAGCATAGGTATTGTTTTGAAGATACTAGCTATAAGGGTGGTCTATACTAGAATCCAAAGGTAAGGAAGAGAAAGAAAAGAGAAAAGTAGAACATGAAAGGTAAATAAACCACTTGTGGGTCATGTGACCCCCATCCAAGCCTGGTCCGTCACAGCATGGCTCCTGGATAGCGATAATATGGTGGGTATCTGGGTCCAATCGGTATTGTAGGATATTCAGTATTAATCCCTTTGGCGTTTGGCACAATGGGTTGTCTACCATCGGTCTTATCGTACAGCTTGCGTTGTGTCCAGACTCATTGGTTGTACTTGGCCGTTATCTAGCGGGCCCGGTGAAGTCGTAGCGGGCACTAGCTCAAGACTCTATAAACCGGATATCGGCACCAACTCCTAGCATTGTGATGGGGCAGCCCCATCTGGTGTCATAGCCTGTCGGGTGTGGAAGCTTAAGATCGGCTGGAGAGGGTCTACCTGTTGACTTCGGGGGCCGGCGCGGGCCATGCCTCCTGCCAGCCTCATCTTGCACAGTCTCCCCTTGGTCGGGGCGGTCACGCTTACGCCCTGCCACCACCCCGCTCGCGGGCTTGGCTGCAGTTGAGGGTTCCTTTACAGGTTGGTCCACTGGTGTTGGTGTTGGTGGGATCTGGCAGTCCACGCTCCGCCTTCCAGCTGAAAGAGACACCCTCTAGCACTCTCCTTCTCTCCTCCAGCTGAACTTGTCGCCTCCTGTAATCTGGGCACTTGGATGTCTGCCATGGCCTGTGGCCTCCCTTGCCGCAGTTGCAGCATCTGACTGTAGCAGGGTTGTTCGCCGACGGACACTTTCGAGTGTCATGATCACCTGCACAGTGTCCACATCTCTCTCTCGCGTGACATAGGCCTAGGTGTGGCCCCACCTGTTACACCTGAAGCACCGTGTCCGCTGGAGTGCGTTGTCATACAACCTTGTTGGGTAAATGACACCTTCGATAATTACCCCATATTGGACTGCCTTCTTCTGGGCCTCGGCAGTAGAGACATACACAATGAGGGATGCATGCCGGGGGGCGTGCGTTTCCCCTTTCGGTTTGGCCGAGTTGTCCCCATGGATCCACGCGATCTGAGTAGCCGCAAACGAAGGGATTAACCGCCTCGTGCCCTTTACCATCTCTTGGATCACCCTATTGTTGTCCGCATTTTTGCCATGATTCACCCGTATCGCAGCCAGGACCGCTTGCACCTCCACAAGGTAGTCCTCACGTAGCACTTTCGCGCCGAGCTCCTGTCCAACATGGTCCCCCCTGTTTAATGCAGCCTCCTTTTGCTGCGTAGTAGCCATGGTGATTCGTATGTCACCACTCTGCAGCGGCTGGGCTGCGACGGCCCCTGGGACCGCTGTCCTCACTTTCTGAAGCACTTCTGCCGGGGTGCGTCCGTTGTACTCCCTCTTTGGGGGGACGAATTGTTATGGCGTTATTTCTGCCCGGGAGCGCCAGCCTGCCACCCAGCCCAGTACCCATAGCCGTTGGTGTTGCCGCGACAGCAGCCCATGATGTCGCGGGCTTGGTCACTACCGGGAGCCTCTTTGCCAATGATACGACCTGTTTTTCGACTGCATCGAGCTTCCGGTCGATGTGTCTGCCCTGTCAACGCTGCCTGCCGCCGTGATGGCTTGCAGCGCTGTTTCGTGTACCTCCATGAGCTTGGCCGCCTCACTTACAGACACAGCCGCCCCTCCCTCTCTCTCTACTTCCTCCCATATCAGCCGGATGATGCTGCCCAGCTTGCGTAGGGCCTCCAGGCCCTCATTCTCCTTAGTGGTCATGCTCCCAGCCTTCCCATTGTTGTCCTATTGATCGCTCGCTGGTGGCGTGTCTTGGACGCGTGTAACTCGCGTTCGTGGTGCGAGAACCCTGGGTTTGGGTAGTGGGTCGGTGCGCTGTAGGCAGAGAGGTGCAGCTTGATGCAGCAAGTTAAGGTAGCTTAATAATAATAACGAAAAGTCTAAATTTTTTTTATTTCATAAAATAGCGTAATAATTAGAGTGGCAGGAAGATTCGATCCAGTTCTGACAGAGAACTGCTAAATTATTTCTATGAATGTGGATTGTTTTTTGTAGACCTATCGGGTGTGCAGAGCAACCCAAAGGCGACCCAAAAGCGGTGCTGATTGGACAGCGCAGCAGACTATGGTTGACGGAATCTTAAAACCTGCCCTGAAAATCGACACAACGCCAACAATATAACATGAAATAAAGTTTGAAAGACTACATTTTGAAGAAAAATGGATACTCTACAAATTGTAGTTGAGAAGTTCTGGAATTTCCTTCATAGGCCTGAGTAATAACTATTATAACTATTGAACTTCGACCTTTGTGAACCAAGTATATCGCATGTACCGCGCTATACCATAGTGTACCCATAAATGGTATCACCGATGGACATATACCTTTTGGTGAGATGTCAGCTTCTTCCACTCGTTAGATCCATACACAATGTTTTGTCTATAGAGCTCCACTTTCCGCATGCAGCTATTGAAGCAAGCCAGAATGGTGTGATTGGAGACCCGGGACAGTGCTAAAGGAACATTGTCTCAAACCGTCCATGGTATGATCGCAGAGTTCACGAGCACGGTGTTTTGAATGACACCAGAAGTACTCGACATGATTGAACTCGCAGCGGAACTTCGGAAGAGAATTTTATGGCGGCCCGATTTGCCTTATAGATACTTTTACGACATGAAATCTGGTTGGGATGAAAGAAGATGAAGAGGGGGAAGTGTTGTAGAATTACCACCCCGGTCGGTGACATCTATCGACTCGATTGCTGAAAATGTGGATTTTGTCGCTTTTAATTTTTAAATAATAACATATGTAAGATAGTGGACTTCAATACAATATATATATAGTACATAATAAAAACTTCTAGTTGTAGGGCTGTCTTTTGGTAATAATACTACTTAACGTTGCCTTCAAATCTGGTGTTCGAAATCTGGTGTCGCAGCGATCTCCGGCAGACGTCACCCTTGCTTTCACCGACTTTAGGGAAGGGCCCCTAAAGTAGCGACATTAAGTCCGATTATTCATAGCTGACCGCCATCACTCATATCGATACTAAAGGCTTTATCCAGTCTGGTGTGTTTCTAACAAAGTTAAGTTCCAAGAAGAACAAAGGCCGTCGACGACTCCTATCTGAGCATCACTAGCATGTTTACCATTTTTCTTATACTATACAAGAGCAAGCTTCCGCAGCCTCATGTCTCCTTCTGCAGTTTGCTCGTCTGTCTCTATACCTAATTGCCCGTGTCGCCAGAGCGTTCTTGATATCGTCTGTAATTTTAAGTGATTGAGCGACGGCGAGCCTGTCAGCAAACACGCTAGATTATATTCTAGTATTGACTCACGAGGCAAAAGGATTTTGTCCATTTCTTAAGCCTTTTTGTAGTTGGCCGTAGCTAAGCCAAGTCCGCCTTTGACGTCAGGACTGAGTATTCCAAGCGTTGGTGTCCGAAGCTTTGAGTCCAGAATTTTAAGCACTATCTCGATGGCGGAGAGCCCCTTCTTGAGGTCTATAATGGCTTCCATTGCGTTCTTGACAGCTTGGATGTCCTCAAGAAGATCAGTAATGCTCTACAGGGCCACTCCTGCTGTGATACTGAATGGATGGGCCATCCCCGAGAATCGTGGCAACGCTGGGAGTACCGTAATCGCGGATGCTTGATTGAAGGGTCTCGCAAATTCGACAGATTTTTATGCTTATTAAGGAAGCTAGTCGTTGGCAGGGGTTTAATGTGCGCTTGCTCCCGGTCAGAAGGCGATACCGTAGTTGGGGCTGGGGCATCAGCTGAGCCTTGACTGGCCTTCGCATGTCAAATACCGGGCCTGGCAGTTGGAATACCTGATTATATCATTCGTATAATGGATTATGACTGCGTATGGTATAGGGTAGGGGTCATCAACTACTACTGTATCATACTAGCAAGCGACTATGATGCCTCTAATACTTTTATATGTACGTTTGCAGATTCTCACGTTGAATATCGTACCTATCAGATTCTTGCGCTATAAGAGATATAGGTACTTCACGGATTTAGTAATGTCTCCTCGATCTATGCACCGCCAGGATACAACTACCTTTTGCCGTGCCAAATTCTGCTGCCCCATCTGCGTGTTATGGTTTTGGTGCTATTTTGTTTCTTTTCTGGTTCTGGTATTCCCCAGTTTTCTTGAGACAGGAGCTCGAAGATTTCTTTTTGTTCCTTCCCAATATCGGAAACCGTTGTTCCTGCCCCTGAGAAACCGGGATCATTCAGGGTTGTGACAGCCCGTACTTTCAACTTCGTGACCTCTAGGATGGTTCCCCCTTGAATCGGGATCATCTTGCCTGTTCCCTCTTTATCACCTAAAGATTCACTTATCTGGTTCTGCTGAATAAGGCCAAGCATAACTTCCGCCACCCCTTCTGGGGTAACCCATTCATCAACTTCCCCATTTACAATCGGATGACTATCCCAAATTGGTGTTCTGACAATTCCTGGCGCAACGGCGGTGACCCGAATCCCCAGCTCAGCATCGAGGCCTGCGAGTGATCTCACAAATCCGCTAATTGCGTGTTTTGTGGAAGCATACAATGGCACCACGAGTGTTGGGAGCTGGGCTGCAATGCTGGAGATATGAATAATATGCTTCGGTGTCCTCGACTTTCCTCTTTGAAGGAAATGAGAGATCGCTAGCTGCGTCGTTCGGATGGGGTGAATCAAATTGATGTCGATTATCGCATATCTTGAACCGGAGGGCGAATCCCGGCTTTTGCTTGTTCCAGGCGGTGTCCAGAAGTTGCTCCAGCTCTGTCTTGCGATAGTTTCACCATCAAAAAATGCCAAGGAAAGAGGGATTCGGATCGGGGCCAAGAATACTGACCGGCTCAAAAATACCCGCTCCAGGACAGGCTATATCTATCTCCCCGAACTCTTTTTCGGCCACCTTGAACATAGTCTCCAGTTGAATCCAATCGGAAACATCTGTCTTCTGGAAAACTGCCCGGGCCGAAGAGCTGATCTTGGAGTATTTATCTAACACAACTTCTGCCTCAGGACGCAGAGATAAATCTGCAATCAAAACGTTACAGCCATTTTGCAATAGCAATTCTGCGAAGCACAAGTTGATCCCTGAACAAATTGACACATATATTAGATTTGATTTATGAAAGAGAAGGAACGTGTCATACCTGAGCCTGCTCCTGTTACAATTGCCGATTTCCCTTGCACGGAAAAAGCCATTGTGAACAAACAGATCAATATCTTTATCCTTCAATACCAGATGCTCTAACTGCTTGGCTCTGACGTCTTTGGTCAAGAATTTCACGTAAATATATAGCTATCATCGCCAACTTGGCTCTACAATGACTTCTCTTAAAGCGTTTGCCCTATTTGGAAATGACAGCTGTCTGGTCAGCTGCTCTCTCCTTCTCATGGCTCATACACCAACCAGGTTGTATTGCGAGGGACTATCGGGCGCTTATAGATGATGCGCCCCTCAGATAGTCTTATGATTGTCTATCTCTACGGTTCGTTCAGCGAATTAAATCGAGCCATATGAATGAAGCCTTGAGATAAGCTGACTATTGGCCAAGTACCTAGGCATCTGCGGGCGAATTGAGAATCACTGTAACGTCGAGGGGGGCTGGGGGTTTGAGGCATGCATTATTCCGCTCGGTAATGAACCAAGGAAACGTATTATTCACTTTTCGTCCAGTGCACCAAATGTCAGGCCATAATCCTCCGTTGAGCAAATTTTGGGGCCTTGTTGGTCCGTGCACCCTTGCCTTTGGAAACGATCTAAGGGGTCTCTCCGTCGATCTCAAATCGATCGGAGAAGATACATTTGGATGAGCAAAGCCTTACCTACCTAAACATAGTTATGGAATTATGGCGAGCTGAATCACGATTTCAAATCGTTCTGACCTTTCAGTGGCAATTGTGAGCCCCTGGAGTAAGTCTGGTGCAGAAGCTCATTGGTCCGTTTAATGATACTGCTTGATAGTGAGGTTCTCCAAGCATGTCACATATATACGATGATGTTATTTGCAGCACATACTAGTATCATGGAACTTCTTATGAACACTTAAGCCCCCAGGTCCCTAATGGTTCAATAATTGAACCATGCTCCCTTGTTCACGGACGCCATCTCCGAGCTCCACCGAATGTTATGTAGCCGTCTACAGCATGCATGTACACGATCGCTGGATCGAACCGACCGTGTATCGTTTCTATAGGCTCTGAGGATGGGGGTGATGTTACCAGATCCAGTGTTCGCAATTCTTAATCAAATCAACTAACTAGGTGGCTATTACAATCTAATCGCACTAGGGATAACTGGGGTAGAATCTGGGATTTAAATTCGCACTACTGCGATATATTATAAGTACGATATCATATGATACAGCTCACTGAGAGATCTGAAAATCGAGGTTATTATTTTCTGCCTGTGCTGTTATTGAGGAACTTGCCTAATAAGGATATGATGCGAGCAAGACCACAAGTGGCCGCTCCCAAAGAAGAAGGTGGCTAGTACTAGTAGCTTTTATTATGCATACTACTATCATAGTAGTATGATCTATCAGATGCTGCTGCAGGCTCTAGGCACGCCTTAGAAATTTGAGGATAATTTCTTATTCAGCGGCTATGAACTAAAAGTACATAGTAAAGAATACGGTCTGAAGCATTCAATCAGACGCGGCAGAGAAGTCTAAGAAAAAGAAGGGATCGCTAACAAATATGCTACAAACTTCTTAAGTACCAGGTACGACAGAAGGATGCGAAGAGATCAAGAGCGGGTCAATAGAGCTAGGAGAGACGATGAGGGGTTAGGGCCCTGAAAAGAGGGATAGAGGTGGGGAGGGCAGCCTCCGAAGGCAGGAGATGTCCACACCGAGACGTACAACATCGAGGAGGGCATTTGAGGCCGTAGCGGACTAGGAAGGTTAAACAAAGAAGCTTGATGCTGAGTGTTGTGGGTTTAGGGCTTCGATCAATGATGTATAGAGACCTTCAAGAGATATTTCAAACAATTGTTGAAGGTGACTTCGTCCTTGACTCGCAAACTGTTTTGTGTCTTGAAAAAGCTTTGTAAAGGCGCATGCAAGGCACTCGATCGCTGATATCTCTATACACCGTACTACGAATCTAGAGTTAATAACAGCGCAATTAAATAAGAGAAAGCGCTCACACCGACCGAAGCACAAAGGGTATGCTTATGGCCGTGTCTTGTTCCTGAAGCGTGTCACCTTCAACAATTGTTTAGAATATTTCTTGAATCTATGCCACATTCCCCGGGGTAATTGGCACTTGTAAGGGCTCTCCTTCTAGTCCTCTCAAAGTCATCGATGCCGGGGTAATAGGCCATGCATTATGTCTCTCTGGAAGTTGTTTGAATACGACCTGCGGATCCCAAAGTTTCAATCCCGTTGCTTTCCAAGCTTTTTCTACGTTTAAAGGAGTTATTGCTTTTTCTCGGCCAGCGCCATAGATTTCTAAAAGAATCCGCTTTATCAATAGAATAGCTGACAATATATTTCAATCGTTCCCAGACACCAGCTTTGTAAGCCGCCCTTAAGGGAGAAAAAATATCAACATCAAGAGGTTGTAAGAGATGAGTTGTATGCGGAGGAAGACAAAACGGAATAATCTTCGAGGCTACATAGAGTCGAATGGCTTTTGTTGTGATATGTCAACTATGACCGTCTAAAATCAACAACCTGTATTCGCCACCACATCGAGTTTCCGGCTCGAAACATGTTTTCATCCATTCAAGCCCGATCTCATTGTCGGTCCATCCGTTGTCCAAGAAGGTAATATGAGAATCAGGAAGAGCTGAAAACCAAACCTTTTGATGTTGTTTCCCCTTAAACATGATCCATGGTCGCGTCCGACGTCCGTTCATTGATATACACTCAATGGATGAGACCCATTCTCGGTTTCTGGGCTACGTCAAGTAATATCTTCTTGTCTTTTTTAGGGATGGTAACTTTCATCTTTCTAGTAACCCATTTTACTCCCTTCTCATCCATATTGTAGCCATTCTGGGGTTAAATATTGTGCTTCTATATTGTGGTCTGATATAACTCAAGCCAGCGTTGGAAATTTTCTAGATCTTTGGCTTCAGAACGTTCTTTATCGAGCCCGGGAACAAACTTCGACTTCAGTTCAGGGAATCGAGAGAGGGACTGCATGGTCTAATGAGTACCAAGATCGTTTGTATCGCCTTTTTCGAATAGAATTTCAATGGTCATATTGTGTTCAATCCGAACAAGCCATCGGCAGTTCCAGTTTGACATCTCCAGTAGCCAATTCCTAATTGACTCCTCTTCGGCAATAGTCAGTCGTTGCGTATTTCGGTTAGCCTATTCAAGGCTTCCTGGGGGCATTGCCATGTATTCAGCTTCGTGAGGTAGTATAGTTGATGCCGAACAAACGGGCTGCCTTTCTGATAGATAGCTGCCTATTTGCATCCTTCCAGGCTTTATAGTCTAGGTTGATTCTTTCGGGTATCGAAAACTCTGGGGAGTCATTGACATCGGTATCAAGACTGTCGCCATTGTGGCCATCAACCGACCGGGAGGGAGGAGTGACAGCTTGCAGCTGGTCATTAACAATAGCAGGGCCGAGACGGAAGAATCGATATACGCTATTTTCGTCTTTTGGTTTGATGAGGGGATAGTGTAAGGGGGATTCCTCGAACCTTAGGATATGGAAGGCAAGTCTAGGCCTGCGAGCGGAAATGCTTGCGACTCCAGCTTATTCTTGCTAATACCACTGCTCTATTTACAGAACAAACCCCTTCCTCGAGCTCCGACCAGGCTGAATGGGCCTCAAAGTATATCTAATACAAGAGACTCGGACCAAGAGAGGTACAGGTCAGATGAATATCAACAGTGTTTAGAGCCAGTAATGTATAGATGTACTAGTACTTTTCTAAATCGAGAGCCAGGCTTGGGATCAGCTTGCCAGACACCTACTCACCTTTGTCAATCTATACATATGCGCGTTTCAGGCTTGGTATAAGGCACCATCGTTAAGGCATCGGAATTTTTCAGGTGAAACATACATCTTATAACAGATATATGATAGCAGTCAGCTCTGTACTATGATAGATTTTGAACCTGTATCCCATTATCTCGGTTTACGACCTAGACGGCGGCGGGAGGCCTTGACCCATCCACACACTAACCCAAAACGACAATAATCTGTCCCGCCTTACGGTAACGTTGCGGTCTCATACCTACCATATGTTTCAATACCAGCCTGGGGCTCCGGACCCACTCAGCAACTTTAAGAACGCAGAGAATGGAGGGAATATACCCTCTATTAATGATTCAATAAATCATTTTGATTGTATTTTTATTACTGATTGACGATTGACTTGACTCTTAGAGAGGGGTTGGTTTAGTATATTTCCCAGTATCTTAGGTAGCGTTACTGCGTTAGTAGTGTCATGATGTAACATGTTGTACTCTGAGTTTGTGCTTTAGTTATACATTTTTCTCTATTATTATAGCAAGGTAGGTTTGTGCTATAAAGATCGTTGTGCCTAGAATAACATGAATAACGTTAATAACATGCCATATACAGATATAGCACACTAGTATTGGCGTCAATTATATAGGTGACAGACGTTCCATGGGTGCTGAGCCTATACTAAGTCAATGGTTATAGTTTGTAAACCGTAGTTTGGCTGCCTCATAAATTACTCACATTTATATATATATAGGCTAATGTTATTTGGCGCCTTGTTTTCCGCTTTCCCCAGCTAGTATTGATTAGTTATTCTTACCACTTACAATATGAAGGAAGTGCCTTCCTTTTCCATTCGATGCTACTTTTTCTTTGGTTCCTTCACTGGAGTTTCCCCGCAGCTTCCAGCACCTTTTTTTTCCTTTCTTAATTTTTCCCACCGTACGGGACCCCTCAGCATTTGAATACAGCAAGCAATTGGGGGACGAGAAAGTGGGCGAGGAGGTGGACGAGGTGGTGATCGGGGAGCCGCGCGGAGAGCTGCACCATGCACGGCAGGCGGGTGGGAAAAGGATGAGACTGCTATGTTACCAGTATACACTATCATATTCTACTGCGCGTAGCGTGGAATTCTGCCGTTCTTTTCAATAAGCTAAACCCAAAGAAGTCTAGACGTGCGGGCCAAATATTAGCCTATATATAATTTAGATAAGGCATCTGCATGGGCAACTCGCAACTTGCATAGTAACTAACAAAGGACATATACATATTATACCTAGTAGTTACGCATGTGGTATTTCGGGTACTCCGATCGAGAAGCGTGTATACCATATATCCTTGGGTACAATTATTATTGTTGGTACGCTCACGTACCGAAGTGAGACATGCAACAGTATAATCTATATTATACTATTGCTGGTGTCTGTTTTGCTAAAGGTAACCGCTATCAAGAGGATTTATTTACAGTGGTGCTGACTAATCACCGCTGAGTCTCCCACCCGAGACTCCTAATTCCACCTATTATACCGACAATTATCCTATCGGAATGGAGCTATTAGACGAAAACTTGCTCCGTCAACTTGGGGTATCAGATATAAGAAAGTGCTCGACTTGCGGGCAGGAGAGGCAATACCCAAGCACACTTTTCAAGTTCTACAGTCTATCGGCTAACATCATTACCAGCGAAAATCGCGTGCTAACTAGAATACTACTATCAGCGTTGGGTATAAAGAAAGACTAAATACAGCCACATCGTAGCTCATCAGACAGATTACCTACAGTTCGGCGATCAAGTCCTATGAGTTTTATTACTCCCAGGCCCGCGACAGCCCACTCGCTAGCCGAATGGGTTACAGGCAGAGAGAGCCCTTGGTAGGCCTCTTATGAAGTTTCAAGGAAAGGTGAAACTTGAAATAATCGTCACCATGCTCTCAGCACGGTCGGTTCACGTGTAGAGGCAATACTCACTTGCCCCATTCGAATCCCCATGGATCAAAAGACTGCTTGATGGTATCAAACGTTGCCAACCCGATATCAACAAGCGCAAGGCTGAGCCAGTCTCCCTCCGAACCTTGACAAAAATAGTCAAAGCTTGTCCAAATTCAGTCAATGGCCTTGATTTCTCTACTACATGCGTGGTTGCCTGAGCAGGATTCCTACGCTCCGGCGAGTTCACTTACTCCCTCAAGAATCAACCCGGAAGCCGCAACTGTATCAACACGAAGCCTAACTCGCTCCGATATTACATTCGGCGAAAATTTCGAATATGCGATCCTGCGCCTAAAACGGAGTAAGACAGACCGACACGGGGGCCTTCGAGTATAACTATTTTGTGGATACCCTTCACAAATGTCTTCAAGCCATCGGCGGCCCTCAGTC
>JAHQZX020000789.1:0-58846 GCA_019804575.2 Pseudotulostoma volvatum
TCCGACCCAAGGTTAAGAGCCGGGGTATACACCATGGGTGGCAGGTGTGTAATATGGACGAGACGGGTACACGTGTAGGGTGCCCAAAAGGGGAGGAAGTCGTGGTCCCAATCGAGATAAAAGAGCTTTACACATCCAGCCCGGAGAACCGAAAGTCACTAACTGTAATCGAGGCTGTTTTTGCCAATGGATCGCCACCCCCTCCGCCAGCGATCATTTGCCCCGGCGTTCGGCATATGGAGCATTGGTTTAGTGAGAATATGACGGGCAAGGAGCTGGTTCTTACGTCTCCTACACTAGTGAGGAGATTGCTATGAAGTGGTTGGCCCATTTTATCAAACACACTAACTCCGGCTGCGGGCCGTGAGTTGACGGTGATTATGTCATAGAGTGTCCTAACCAAGTTTAGCCTGTCCTAACCAAGTTTAGTGAGTGGGCTTGCTGGGCTTACACTGTTCTGTTAATCGAGTTGTCTAGGCTTATTATAGCTCCTATACAATAATCGGTGGAGTGACTTGGAGGAATTGATGTAGAAATAGCGAGGGCAATCATCCTCCGAGCTTGTCCATAGCCAGAATCGATGGCAAAAGACTTCAATCGCTTTATTATCGAGTCTCTCTCTGAGGAGGTGCTAGCCTTGCGTCATCGAACACCCCCTGCTAGCGCAACTGGAAGCCCCAAAATCTGAATGTGACTGGGAGGAACTTTTGCTAACTGCCACTGAAAAATACGGTAAGGTATTGTACAGTACATCCGGGCGTTTTCTTCCACCAAAGTCCGGCGACGTTACCAAGCTTCACGCCGCCAAACATTTCTCTCACCAACCCTCAATGATCAACAAGTATGATTGTTGAAAACTGCCTTAATTACGTGTTGTTTAAATTAATAATAATAAATTATTCCTCGCGCAAGCTTGAAATAATCGAAGAGCTTCCAATTTCATTCATCACTCAAAAGCGAGTTCCTGCCGTACCACCGGATCACTACCTAAGGATTACCATAGGATCAATGCTTTTGGCTGTCTTGGAATATGCCGACACTATGTTCCCATAGGCCTTCGTACAATGCACACAGATGGTGTAGTGTTGACTCCGCGGTCATCCTACGCGAATTCGCGACATGACAAGGCTCAAAAAAGGGATGTGTTTCTAGAGCTTCTCAACTGACCCGGCTAAATTGCAAACCTGAAAGACTCTCGCTACGTTTCCTCTGGCGAGAAACTAATCATCTTTCTATACATTTGCGCGCACGGCATTAAGCTCCGAATAGTTGGTGAAACCTTGCAGCACTCTATGAGGACTATTCATCTTATCTTCTCCGACGTTCTCAACGGCCTACTTCCGCTGCACCAACCAAGAAGGGGTCAATCTATCTCTGGATAAAACGCTAGATAAGATTGAGGAGGATAATAAACTCTAGCCTTGTCAAATTCAGTCACAAGAATATTAGTGACGCGAGTAGTAATCTTCCTATTTCTTTCAGTGGCAACTTGCAGTACTTTCTCTGCTGTATCAATTGGTCGGCCAATAGTTTGTTCGATCGCTCTAGCTCACTAGCGGTGGCTTGTACGGCATCGGCGAGAGTATGACCGCTGCTCTCTTTTCTCCCCGTGAATTATCCGCCGCACTCGTTCGTGAATGTTTTCGGCGCCCTGGGTTCGACTCCACGTTGTCGGTATTTGTTACGGCCGCTGTAAGATTTGATGTTGTATGGGTTGGAATCGCCAAATTGTCGTCAAATGAACTCCGGAAGTGGATGTTGGCCGGCTCAGGGCAGCGACGGCAGGTGCTAGCCGCAGAGGGAGCGAAGGGGATGGAGACCATTCAATATTCATGGCTGTCCCCCGAGTCACTGTTGATGTTAAGATTGTCGTCATTACGGCCGCTCTCCGTCGCTGCTTGTGACATATGGAGATAACATCCATGATTTTTCGTAATTCCTTGCCGGTCGCGACGGCGCCGTCAAGGAGCATTTGCAATTTGTCAACATAAGGGATAGGCTTATCTCTGAATTTCCGCGCCCGAGGATTTGATTGGAAGTAGGCTTCCAGGACCCCCGGCTCCGCTGTAGGAACGGCTTTCTCAGCATCTCATCCCAAACCAGTATGTTCTATGAAGGCCTTCCAATCCTGTTTGGACGTGTCGTACTTTATCCTGACTTGCTTAGCGTCGGTCGGTTGAGTGGTACGACTTTTTACAGCATTAAGCACCAGTTGCCAGCCTGCGTGCTTGAATGAGCCATTGTTGGACTGTAAACCTTGGCTCTGAGCTTATTAACGCGTCTATAAAGGCATCCTCCATTGCAGGTTCCCATTTCTGCTTTGTCCTCAACAGTCCCTGACTTGAAGCTGGGTTTGTGGGCGCTTTCACGCTTTGAAGTAATAATAACAGCAGTAGTATTTAGGACGAGCTAAGGATCTTATCATATGAAGGCGTGAAGTTGTTCTCGAGTGTCAAGTCAGACGCCTTATTTACTACTGTGGTATTACAGAGTAATGATTCCAATGATGGCATTGCGACTGAGAGGTTAAGCCCAAGTTTTTGAGGGGAAAACAGTCAACCGCACTAGGAGGGGAGGCACTACAAGGGCGCTAACAATGTTCTATTTGGCCAGTAGGCAACTGCACTGTTTAATCGGAAGCAAAACATAACTAGTAGCCTAATATGTCTCTAGAAAACCTAGGATGCTCGTGGCAAGGCCGCCACCAGCCCCTTCCCCCCCAAGCTACAGGGAACCCTACCAATAACGAATTGAATGGTTAGGCCTCTTAATTCATTGTAGAGTAGAATTCGTTATAGAGGACAACTATTACTATTATGAGGGTTTGAATTTGACACAGTGTTCCGTTCGTTATCGTTATAGGCAGGGTTTTCCTGTATCGGAGCTTCTCCCTAGTTTCACGCAACCAACCAGAGCGACCATAATAGGCAATCTTGCTGTAGTTCCGTAGTGCCAATCTGAACGGCCATCTCGCCCCGTGTTCTCAGTTACTACAGCCACCATCCATTAATCTGATTAGTCTTTAAGACAACAAGTTTTATTAGTCAACCTCTTATTCACAATACAGACGAATAATAGGCTTTTACCGAATGAGTCAACCAGGCACGGGAATAGGGCGGGTTCAGGGCAACCCCGAAAGGAACCGACTTTTTTAGTTCAAGACAGTTCAATTCAACAGAGCAAGGGGCAGATGCTGGGCTGCCTTAGGGTCCCCACTAGGGCAACAGGTAGAGTGTCGGGAGATTGAATATCATTAGAATTGAATTTCCGTTGTGTTGTAAAGAATAAAAGATCGCGACGCGCAAAGGAAGCAATATTATTTCCCAACACGATCGGAAGTCCCAGGCAAGTACCAAGACTCAAGAGAACAAACTAAATCTATTCTGTCTCCTTGTCTTTCTCAAGGAAGAGTTCTAAGTCGTGGAATGAAATGCATTATCGATTCGATTAACGATGAGGAAGCGATACTGAGGACTAGCCGCAGTAGAGGATTTAAGGAGGCTCACCGATAGGAAAGATCCCGTATAGGGGGTACTAATAACTTCAAACTCCCCTCTGCGTTGTGGTGTACCAAGAATTACAAGTCGGGGGGCGGAGCGTCCAGCCCTTAGAGGCAGCCATATAGGTAGGCTCTATGAAGGTATTTCCATTTGGGGACTTTGCAAGTCCTTTGTAGCTGATCATTGCGAAAATGAATCACTGGGCCGGTAATTATCATGGCTTTAAAATTTTCGGGCTCCTCCCAGAAGCCTTTAAGGCTGCCCAGGAAAAGTACTTCTATGTTATTGTACACAACGCGGATTTCATCGCACGTCAACATTCTCGGGGCAGCTCGTTTTTGGGCCATTTGACGATATTTAAACCCCATCGAAATACCAAAGTAGATATTCATCACCTGAGAGACGAAAAGATGCTTAGTCGGATGCAGGGACCCGTACATAGATGCAAGCACCTTGAAAATACATAAGGGATAGATCAATGGTATCGCCCTTCATTGAAAATCACGAACCATTCCATAGAGCATGTATTGGCATCTTTAACCCCACGTTCCTCCGCCTCCTCCTCTTCCTTGACGCCTCTGAGCAGAGAGACGCCAATCATCTTCGCCAGCGAAGCGGTTATGTAGCGGTTGGATGCGCTCCGCTTTCTTCCGCTTTGAAAGCCGGTCTGTTGGTGCGACTTTAAAGAAAGTTGGTGCTGCTTCAACAAGCCACTAAAGAAAGTTAGCCGTTAAAAGGAAAAGAACGAACCCAGTGTTGGGTCAGTACTTACCTTTGGTTCGATTGTCGTTGTATAGTGCATATATTCCTTCGTTGTGAGCACCAATGTATGGAAGATGACATGCTCGGCTGCCTTCCCGAACAGGGCAGAGCTAGGGTGCATATAAACAGGCGTGCCTTCGATGAGGGTCTTGTACCCTTCGTGGGGGTCTTTACGTGCCGAATTCCGGAAAAATCCAGTACACAAAGCTTGACGGACCTTAGTGGTGTTCCGGCCGCAGGAGACGATCTTGTGATGATATCGTTCCATAATGCTAACTAGCTGTTGTCGAACATCCTGAGCGCGACGCATCTGCCGAGCCTGGATAAAATTCTCGTAACACCAGGCGTTGTTGAATCTTGATTGTTTCCATCCATTGTAAACATTGAGTAATGTTAGATGGTCACCGTGAGGATCATGGGACTTGGCTTTCTTTTGATCCGCCTGCTGTTGCTTCTCTTTTGGACGATAGAAAACGGATTGCACAGAGAGCATAGCGACAATGCTAAGCATTTCATCAGAGCATCCCATGTCGACAGATGCTATGAGTACTTTAGCAAGCGCTGGTTCCATAGGAAAGTCGGCCATTTTACGCCCTAGCCGCGTGAGAAGTCCCTCATCATCTAGAGCAGACAGAGCATACAACTCCTCAAGAGCGGTGAGCATAGTATTTGTAGGAGGGGGGTCCATAAAGTCGAAATGGAGAAGGTCATTGATACCCATGGCTTTTAGCATGAGAATAGTGTGCGAGAGGTTTTGACGCTGAATCTCAGGGACCGAAGTTGGTAACATTTCGGATTGGTAGGCAGCCTCGGTATAGAGCCGGAAACACTTCCCTGGACCAGTTCTTCCTGCGCGCCCTGCACGCTGTTTCGCCTGGGCTTGAGAAATCGGAGTGACGACAAGGGAATCCATACCAAGTTTAGGATCGTAAGCGTTCTGCTTAACAAACCCTGGGTCGATAACATAATAAATATTGTCGATTGTGATCGAAGTTTCTGCGATATTTGTAGCAATGACAACTTTTCGACCACCGGAGGGGGCGGGCTCAAAGATTCTACTTTGCATCTCACTCGGTAATGCGGAATAGACAGGGAGAACGACAAGCTCAGGAACTGTAGGGCCTAAAGCCTTCATCCGTTCGTACAAGATCTCACAGCTAGTATCGATTTCTTCTTGTCCTGTCAAGAAAAGAAGGATATCGCCGGCAGGTTCCGTGAGATGGATTTGCATAACCGTAACCAGCGCAGCATCAAGATAATCCGGCTCGGGTTCCTTTGAATACATAGTTTCGACGGGGTATGCGCGACCGGGTATAGAGAAAATGGGACAACGGTTGAAATACTCCGAGAACTTTTCGGCATCCAGGGTGGCCGACGTAACTATTAACTTCAGATCCGGTCTGCGTTTTAGGGTCTTCTTCAATAGTCCAAACAGAACATCAGTTGCAATAGTTCGCTCGTGAGCCTCATCAAGCATGATAACCGAATATCTTTTTAGATTCGGGTCGAGGAGAATTTCTCTTTGAAGCATCCCGTCCGTCATGTACTTGATTTTCGTCTCAGGGCCGGTGCAATCTTCAAATCTGATCGTATATCCGACTTCTGCGCCTAGTCGACAACCTACTTCTTCAGCAACACGCTTAGCAACGGACATAGCTGCGACACGACGAGGTTGAGTGCATCCGATAATGCCATCATTGGCATAGCCGGCTTCAGCCAGGTATTGTGTCAGCTGTGTAGTCTTCCCTGAACCTGTGTCTCCTACAACAATTAATAATTGATTATCCCGAACAGCATCGAGCAATTGTTTGCGAAATTTGAAAACGGGAAGGCTTTCACGTTGTTGTTTTATGGTCATGTTAGTACGCTTCCCGTAGGATACATCCTTGCTCTGCGTGACTCGCTTCCATTCAGGCACAGAGGTGTTGAGTTTCGCGCTTTGTACACTCCGGAGATCTGCTGCGAATTTGCGCTGCTCTGGATCAGCCATAGGGTCCTCCCACTGAGCGCCCAGGTCAATTTCCGATGCTTGCTCAGCAGCTTTGTTTTGAGCGTCTTGTTGTCTTAGTTCCCGTCTCTCCTTTGCCAAATTTGTCCCAGCCATAGCTGCGCGGTTAAGAGAACCGTCAGGTGCTTTGATAACTCTGATTGGGGACAGTTCCAAGGATTGTTTTGTTTGCCCGGCCAAGAAAGGGGGCTCCTCATCTCGCACCTCGATATCTATATCTACTTCCTCTTCAAAATCCCCCTCTCCGGCGAGAGTAGCATGGTATTCCTCATCAATGTCGGGGTAGTCTGCAGCCGAGACAGCACCAGATGCAATCAGTTGCTTGATCTCCCACCTTTCAGGGGAAGTCAAGCGTTTCCGGTTTTTCATGGGCTTGCCGTCCAAGTCTCCTTCCATAACAGGCACATCAGACTCGAGGTTTCCGTACCTCTCCTTCGCACTGCCTCCATTTAGGCGCTCCATATTGGCTCCGGAAGCTATTCGTCGCTGTGGCACGAGATCTCGGCCAGTTACCTGGTCAACCTCCTTCATGGACAGTCCTATTCGAGATCCTTGTATACTGATTACCTTGGCTTTGATAGCCTGTCCTCGGGAAACCAGATCGGAAGGATGATTCACGCGTGCCCCTTCCTGCATTGCGGAAACGTGGACTAGACCGTCCACTTTGCCCTTAACACCCAGAAGGCTCACAAAAGCGCCGAAATCTTTTATACCGGCAACTCTACCGTCATAGACCTTGTAAAGCACTGGTTGGGAGTCTAATTCTGGAGTTGGGGGTCGTCGAAAATGCCCGTCGTCTTCATTTATTTCCCGTAGTCTTCGATCGCGGTGGCCATTTCGATGCCTATCGGTCTTCCCGTCCGATGGTTTCTCTGAAGGACGGATAAACCCATCAGCGTCACTCTTTCGCCTGCTAGGCCGCTCACAACTTCGTGACATCGACCGTGATCGGTATTTGTCTGTGCGGCGTCTCCGACTGTAATCATAATCGCTGGAGTCCGGACTCCTACTTCTCTTTCTGCTGTCTTTTCCGTGCATATAACCATTCTTCTCTTCGTGCGCTTTCCCTGCCAGGCCTTCAAGGATTGCGAACGTATCATTCATCGCTACTGCCTTCGCATCTTCTTCAACCGCGTCTTTTTCACCTTCATCATCCCATGTTTGTTCTCTATCAGGAACCGTCAGGCCTTTGAAAATTCGTGCTCTCTTCTCGATGGAATCTAGTGTATTTGCGTCATCGGCTTTGCTGGCTGCTGGATTGCTTTCCCCGGTCCGCTTCGATTTATACGTCGGGTGCATTGTTAGGACAAGGCGGTCGACGCTCTCCATCAGACTCTGTGGTAAATCGGCTCCCATAGATTCCAAATTACTCTTGAATTTAGCAAATGATTCGCATTTCAAGTGTTGGTCAATCACGAATTCCGCAAGAGTCTTGTCATTGATTCCGAGGTGATTTTGTAACTCGCTTGTCACTCGTGAGACGAGCGAAAATAGCTCCAACGACTGGAGGTCGTCCATTTTGATGACCGCAGATATGAGCGTAGTGATTTCTGAGAGACACCCCGTTAGTAGGGTGGCTTCTTGTGCTGGAGAAATTGCGGCGGGAAATGGTCGTGACGGATGGTAGCCCTATCAGCCTAGTCACCCTCGCCAGTCCTCGACTCTTCTACTTTTACTATAGTGGCGGAACTCCGTTCCCTGCCCACATATCACGAGAACAAGTTACACCATTTTCAGAATTCATAGCCCCAACCACACCACACGAGGTCGTAGAACTATAAACAGTAAGTTATAGAGCATTGATTATTATTAAACATAGTGTTCTCGAATAGTTGAAATTCCTGCTGCCGGAGGAGCCTATGGCGTTTGAAAAAAGCCAACTTTTTAGGCATGAAACAATTGGATACTTTACCTAAATAGGAAATGACTCATAGTTACTAATTCTAATTTGGATTGTACTAACCCCAATATAGTTTCGTGCAAGTATACCACGTGATTGATGACAAATGATGACATGACGTTAATATTTACATTCGAATGAAGTGAGTTTCTTCCATTCGCCAGTGCCATACGCCACCACTTGCCGATACAACTCCATTAAGCACATGCAGCAGTTATTATAGTCGCCCAAGATCGTTGAGTTTTTAACATTGGCCAATACCGAGGGTATCGCTTCGGCTTCATCGGCTTCACCGTCCCATCCGAGTTAAACTCGACAAGCGTGGGACAGACCAGGTGGTGCCCCGAGTAGCCCACGACCTGATGGAGTACATGAAAGCGTGCGTCATCAAGTACACGGGACTTGGAGATGGCCTCTCCCGCGAGCAAATAACAAGTGCCCCACCCTGCGATGTACAGGGAAAGGAAACGACCCTAAAGAAGGAACAACCAGAGCGACACAACCTAAACAAGCCCGCTACGAATCGACCTTAAGTCCAAGGAAAGGGCCTCTCAACCCGAGGCCCCGAAGAGCTACTGAGATCGCCCAGAAAGCGGCACCTACGAGCCTCCCAAAGAGGCCGGCCCAGCCTACACCAAGTAGGAAGCCGGCCCAATCAAATAGGGTGTTCATAAGGTTGCCAGAAGACTCGGGCCTACGGTCTGTACACCCGCTATATGTCGTAAAGACGATCAACAGCATCCTCTTGCTCGGAAAAGAGGTTGAGACGGCTTCCTTCGTTCGAACCGGGATCATATCTTTTTGGGAACCACCTTTGTCGCCTAAGCCTAGGCGACCTAAGAGGCAGTACCGACAGACTTCCCTCCTTCCTCCATACACTCAACATCATAATTGGGCACACAAATCATTGTCATGGTATATATTAGATATTCAAGCTTCCTAGAATACGAGTTCCCGTTTCAATAGTGGCACGCTAAAATGTGCCACGCTAAACCGTAAACTCCTAAGCCTAGGGTCGGGCACGTGACCTGGAAAGCGTCTTAACGCAGATAACGCACCTTTTTCCACTAGCTCTCAGACCATCATCTTCCGTCCTGACTCCGACCCGATAGAGCCAGTGTCTCTAATGGCTTCGGCGCAAGAAGAGGACCTCGCTCTCGAAGAGGTATACTTCACACCGTAGTATTCGATTCCTTATCGAAGTCTGTGATTTTGCTGCTAACACAATCTTATAGCGTCTGAAATCAGCACTTTGGCTGTCTATAGGCAAGATCGTGGACGAGGAGACTATTAAGCTGGGCGTCAATGCCACTCCGCAGTTCATCGGGGCTCTCACAGAGATGGTTTGGGTGCAAATTGGTATGTACACGCGCTTCACCGGCCTTATGGTTAAGCCTGAAGGCGAGGGTTGGTTCAATCTTAGGCTAATTGGACTGCAGAGACAGTGAGCCAGGATTTGGAGGCTTTTGCCAAGTGTGTCAGCTCTTGCACGAACGTATCATGCATAGTTTATTCAAGACTAATTACGATTGCTATTTTCCTTAGACATGCTGGTCGTTTAACAATCAATGTTTCCGATGTGATGCTCCTAGCCCGGCGCAATGAAGGTCTCGAATCTATACTGCGCGCGTACTTGGAACAACAACGCAGCGCGGAAGCAGCTCAATGATCTTTAGAGCAAGGTCGCGATTAAGGAACTCTTTGCCGAGATCCTAGTCTCCAATTGAAGACATTTTATTTCCCCCCGGCTTTCTCTTGGACCACGTCTCACGATAGTGGCGCTTCCGTCACTTCCAAGGACATGCTCATTTGCTCCTTGTCGGTGTTGTAAGAATAGGTAATACCAGAACTAAAACTACTACCCGAGTTTCTTGGAGTTCCGATGCTGAAGTATGGGTAGCGAGGCGAACAAGTATAAGGGGATAGTATAGCACAAAGGCTAAGACAACAATACCAAGATACCTAATTGGCATGTGTTCCCCTCCAGAGAGCTGCACAGGCCCATCGGCACTCAAGGAACAATGTTCTTTGTATATGGCTCCCAACCAAGGTTATCATTTTTGTTACCTAATTCCTTATATTAATGCAGCCGTAAGGTATTAAAGGCGCACTTTCAGCATGTGCACAATAATGCTAGTATGGATGGTGTCCCGCATGTGGCCATCACCGATACCACATACTGGAAGCTAGACTAGATAGGCAAAGAAAATGGCTATATATACTAGTAGCTCCTGGTAACCAAACGTGAAGATCTTTAGCCTCTCTGCATTATTGAGCCTTATGATTCCTGATAAATATATGTAAGTACTACCTGTGGACTTCAATTGCAATAAAGGGATCAACGGCTCGTCATCCTGTTGATATACATATTAGACTGCTAACTAGTGCTAGTCGTGAGCACTACCCTCTGGTTCTTCAACTGCAGTACCGTTTATACCATGACATTATTGTGGGATTGGTTGATTGTGACTTCCATCATGGCTTTGCGCAAAAGACCACATCTGTTGGTGCATTAATTTGTGTTCATCATCACGAATGATGTTGCTGCGTGCAATTCTAGAATTGTGATCACAACCTCATTACCTTTAGTACCTTGTGTTCCCACCACTGCTTCACCACTTCTAGAGTTGCTGCCACCAGTGCTTGAGTGTTGTTTCCGCATCCGTCGAATATCCTGAAGAAACTGGAGAATTCATCACATATTTTCATTCTCCAGGAAGCTCCCTTGACTTCTGTAGCGAAAATGAGGCGAATTCTCATCAATCTCGGTATCAATAGCTTCATGGTCCATTGCATTTGCAATGTTATTCGCGTGGTACAGTTGATAGCCTGCGGTGTCATCCTAGGAGTATTTTCGTACTATCTCGTTGTCCTTAAAGACCACAATCTGCGTTCTACACAGCGGACCCAGGCTGTCGAGGGCCTCTCTGCGGCTGCTACATTTTATACGCTGTTCGCCTCGTTTCTCACTTTTAGACTCGGTGGAATCAGACTCTTTGCCTACATGGCCGTTGTTCTGGATTCATCTTTCATCGCTGCTATGCTAGGCGTTGCCGTTATGGCCCGCGATGGTACGCAAAGCTGCGTGGGTAATATCAATGCCCCGGTTGGCAGCGGTGCATCCAGTCCAAATGCCGTGGGTCTTATCTGCTGTCTGGAGAAAATCGTTTTTACAGTCTCCGTTATTGCGGTGTAAGTTCTCCTTAGTGGGAAAGCCGGGGAATAATTTAATGATGGCACGAAAAGAAAAGGAAGTAGTCCCGGTTTCTAATTACTGGCAACAGATTCTCCTTCGCCGCCACTCTTTTGCTTCATATTCCGATGATTCGGTTCTATGAGCATGAAAGACACTTTGGTCCACCCCATGCAAATGATCGCGCCTCCGGTAGAAACCGGTACTGTTCTTGGTGCCGATCTAGACTACGCCCTGGCGACCAACCCCTGCGGTGTCTAGATGGAGCCCATGACAAGCTAGGATTCCCTGACGAATTCAGAGATAGCTATGGAAGGCGTCGAAACGGCAGACATGATGGGCGCTAAATCTTCGCAGACGAACGTCGGAAAACCAACTAAAGCGACCGGAGTACTGATACTTCGTTGCGGATTGAAGAGGTTAGTTCGATGGAAACAAGCAGGGATAAGAAATGTCTTTTTCTTCTTCTATTGTTGGGAGGGAATCATTCTGCTCAAGGTTTGCTGCTGTTTACTGATAATTAATGGGCGTTTGGCGTCTTCTGGAACTAAACATCATGTACCTTTCGGAGAGGGCATTATGTTCCCCAGAACTACATCTCCAGGCGCCGCATAGCAATTGTACATTCGAAATTCTCTCATTGTGGAGAAGACACAGATAGACTTCTAATTCAAGTACTACATGTTATAGATTCAAAACTGAGGCACCGGGAGCGCCACACATACCTAGGCATAATCCAGCCTACAGGTTCTGCGATAAACCAGACGGTTTAGTAGCGACATCTTAGTTTATATGATCAAGTCATCAATGGTCATCAAATTGATGGGCCAGGTATTGTGCAAGTAACCTTAGTACCAATTTCGTACTTAATGCCTACAGCCCGTCTCTATAGCATTCTACAGCTACACGCATGATGCAAGATCAGAATCAAGAAGCTACAATGGATACTACCGTAGACTGAGTTTAACGACTCCACTCAACAAGAGCTGTCAGCTAAATTTTGAAATTTCAATATATAGATACTAGTCCAGAATCAGGAAAACATTCAGCACAGCCGGAAAAACGTTGCAAGCAAGGCCGCTTAGGAATGTCGACTGCGGTCACGATATTAGTAGGTATGTATGCTGGTATCCAGAAAGCGATAGTCAGAGGCCCCCCTTCGTAGCTTGGGGAAGGGCGCCAATTTGTTTAAGTGGCGCTACAGCAGTAACAGAGCACCAAACCGACCGTGCACAGCCAATGTATTGGCAATGATATATTGTGAAGCATCAGCTGGGTTTTAACTTAAAAAAGGCTGCCACAGTGAATTTGTATATTTGCTCCCTGCCACCTTTTCCATACGGCATATTGCATTTTAATTACTAATACTTACTCTCATTGGTAAGTAAGTACTTTTAAGTATAGCCACCACGGGATTCCTGAAATTACTACTAGCGTTAGTAAAACGTTGGCATTAGATATCGAAGTATCGCGCTGCTAGGCCCTCAAGCTGAGCTGAAGATTCCTATATTTACCATTTTATATCAGGTCTAATATGTGGGCCTGGCTGCTGGAGGTGGAAGATGTGCGGTACATACCTAGAAGCCGTTGAATGACGGCGCCCTAAAGGCGTCCACTACCTTTATTATTATAAAGGAAACAATAAGTGAACCATACATCAGAACCCAAGTATACGTTGTACTAGGTCCTTGTACAGTGCCAGGACAATAATAACTTTTATTTTGTCATCTAACTTTTCGTAAGACTTTATAGAAGTTCTCTTGCTTTCAAAAGGAAGGTGAGAGAGGGGAACAAATGGTGATGATGATTATGAAGGAAAAGGCAGCGTAGCTAATTGAAGCAATCGATGTTGCCCATAGTTAAGCTGCTGCCTCTAATAGCCTAGTAAATTTACAAGGACTCCGCTTCTATTCATTGCGATTAGGGTGACAGCTGCCATCGCTTTTTCTTTTTGAGTAGTGCAAGCCTTCAAAAAGAAACAATTCCCTGTTGATAGAAAAAAAAAAACAAAACAAGGGTCAATGAAGATGAGGGTCCGGCCCTCAGATTTTCTATGATAGGTAGCCATGAATCTCTACGGCAACCTAGGATGCTTGGTAGAGGAGAGTGAAAGAGGGAAGGGAACCACGCGCCATATACCTGCACAATTGCCAAGAAATAGAAGAGAGAAGATGGAAACCAAAAGGAGAGTTCATTTGAAAGGAATAGGCCAAGCAGGAATACGCAGTGCCGCTGGGCGTAATACCATCAATTCTATCGCTTTGTGATGGTACCATCTTTACATTGGGTGCCAGGGGCTACCTGGCCCATCGAAACCGGCTGCCCGTGGTCGCAAATAGAAAAGGATGATCCATCGGTTGAGCATATGATCTGCCCGTCGGTGCAGGTTCCACTGCCACCGCTATATGGAGAACTAGAACCGGCGGGGCTTGGGATTACAGCTGAAGGAGCTGACAGTGTAGCGGGGGAGGACGGTATCATCATGGAAGAGGATGGTGTTACAGAATACGGTGAGACCACGACAGCGGAAGACGGTATCACAGAAGAGATTGATAAGCTGGGGGCAGGGGCAGTTGTACCAGAAGCAAAAGTCGATGTCGAAGCTACTGAGAAAGTGGTCGAAGTTAACGGTCCTGGAGTTGAAACAAGAGGCACAGTAACATTTTGTGAGCTGTTGCTTGAGGAGCTGCCCGGAGATGAACCATCACCCAGGAATGGCGCAGAGCCTTGACATGTGTACCCTTTTCCAGACACAGAGCCTTCCACGTCGGGCCCAGGCAGGGGGAAATTCACTTCATCATCGGCGGTGGTAGTACACTGCCCCGGGCCATTTATATTCGCGAGGAAGATCGGGGGCCGACTCTGGAAAGAGCCGCGAGCCCGAAGGCGGTGGATGAGTGCACGGGGATGATTCCGCTTGGAAGAGCCTCCCTTAATAGTAACTTGAGCACAGTTCATATACATCTCTCGGTTGCCGATCTTGTTAAACCAGGTCCACACCAGTAAGGCTTGTCCGATCGGGGCATCGGAAGGGATTGTAAATGTGTACTTCTCCGGGATAGGACAGCCTCCTTCAATCGACTTGATAACCGTGAAGCTCTTGCCTGTGTCATATGAGAGTGAGATTTGGCAAGATCCACCACCATGGAGAGCACTTCCGGCTAGTTCCATCGGGTAAGAACCGCCGGGAGCATATGTTGCCACCGACACGAAAGGATCATGTTGATAGCCCTTACAAGGATAGTCAGAGCCGGAAGACGACAGGGGGCTGGTGTAAGAGTAGTCCTTATTGCTTCCTCCATTGGGATTCAGGGGGCTGCGTATCGGGTATGGCGTCTTCATCTGGATGTGCCCATAGACAGACGAGGCCAAGAGGCCGCACAGAAGAAATAAATTTCTCATGGCGATACTGAGTCCTTCTCAGCGAGAGGAGTAATCGATTTTGAACTTTTTTATAAATTAGCTCTACCTATCCTGGCTAACTCTTAGGGCATAGAACTGAAGCTAGGGTATACGGGGATGATTGACGGATTAACAGTAATTTCATGATGAGAAATAAGCCCTTATCAGAGCATGCATAATAGTTAACAAAGGAAAATGCTTACTCTCTATCTTGTTCCACAAACTGAAGGGTTCATATAGTAAGAGTGTTGCAGGCAAGAGTCCAAGGTGTCTGGAGACATATATATCCTCCTTTGCCTCGTATCTATATAGCCAAAAAAAAAAACCAAAATACGATTCAGAATGAAATGAAGGGGGGAAGAAAAATATAACAATTTTGGACTTTATCCATGGTTTAGGCTGTTTGGATGGCGCTCTAGAAACCCCTACTTGTGAGGGAAACCCTTCTCATAATATGAAGCTGAATGTGGCTGCCAATAGCTGAAGGTAACAATGGGGGAGGAATGTATCATATGGCGATCTAATATTAACATCATTTGATGATGCTAAATGACCTCAGGTGCAACACAGTCCAGTCGTGGATAGGACAGAGCGACCATAGATCCCTGATTCGACTCACAATAATGACTACTACATAGATATACATAGCTCAAGTTGGGACTGGTGAAGGGGGTGGATTTGTAGCTTCCTTCAGGGGAAATCGGGATTGGTGAGCTGGTCGATTCGTTTTCCTATGCTGTGAATGTGAATGTAGAATAGATATTTAGCTTATCTATTATTTTAGAGATTAAAGTTCTTACTCAAGCCATTTACCCCACCATCATGAAGAATCATTATAATGGTTGGAAAAAGAATGCGGTCTGTGGTAGGGATTATGTTATAAGAAGGGCCCAGACAGCGCCAATCAAACAAGATCATTTGGATTTGACTATAGGAAGTGAAACCCGGAGATTTAGGGGTTTGAATCGAACTATGATACACGCTAACATCCATGATTCAATGCTGTTTCGAGCGGTTTGAGGAAGCGTCTCCAATAACATGATGATTGGTTGGTGATCCGTCGGTGGTTTTCGAGGCGCTTCGCGTGTGTCATCATCTGATACCGGGTACTTCACGTGTACAGTACAGTATATATATATACCTAATTTGATCTATGTGGACTCCTTACTTACATATGTAGTAGTACTATGTACTACCATACCCTTATGATATATCAATATATATATATATATATGTACTAGGATATATATGTATAATAAGATAATAAGCTATAGCCTTATAGGTAATGTACATGTAGGGTACCTTTTAAGTTAGCTATCTAAATAAATAAAGTATATGCACTCCATGTCATATAGTATGACATGAACCTCAACTCATCTTCCTTCATTACCGTCCAGGCTTCTGTTGGATGCGATTATCTAGATATTTCTACTCACCTAGGCGAGTGGCGCTGCCACCGGTAGCATTCCATTCTCAAGATGTCTCTCGTTTCCACAGCCGTGTCAGATCAGGTCGTCATAGCCGTTATCAAACCTTCCCTAGATTGTGGCTAATCTCTTCCTCTCAAGAGGTGGCGAAAAGAGATCGGTCTTTTATTACGATCATGGGCCCATATGAATCTTCCATCAACCCCTTTACTCATCACACCTGTAGCGTATCGAGGATAATCACGCGTTCCTCGCTCAATTCATCCCTTGCGTCTCCGGCCGTCACAGCCAAATCATCCCGGGTTCGCAAAGATGAAAATTACCGCCACTCCTTAATGGCATTGTCAAAAGAAAACATTTCCCAAACAGAGACGGGTGCCATGGGTACACGTGGTCGAACAGGTGCATGTCCCTCAGAGTCCGACTCGCCATTGTCAGAGCTGCCTAGTGATCTTGATATCGACATCTCAGACCTCGAAGATGGCACTGCTAATGTCGACCCGGAATCGGACGAGGAAATGATCACAAACCCAAAAGAAGTGGAAGAAGAATTTTCACGCCCGCTGCCAGTTAACAGCGACTACCTCCCACTTCCCTGGAAGGGTAGACTGGGCTATGTGTGTACAAATCGATAATTCGAGAAAGCTGACGGGCTTAGGCTGATTGGTATATTTTAGGCCTGCTTATGCACGTATCTGCGTTATTCTAGTCCACCTGTGTTTAGCTCACGAACCTGTCGCATAGCTTCAATCCTCAAGAATCGGCATCCACTCAGGCATCTTTCCAAGCCATTTCGTCTCACGGAGGATCGTCGCGATCGGGACCAACCGGCTGATATCGCAAGGGGACAAGCATACGTCGAGTCATTAGGTCTCGCAAATGCGCGCGATGTCGTTAAGATTCTCCAGTGGAATGATCGCTACGGAATCAAGTTTATGCGTCTGAGTAGCGATATGTTTCCCTTCGCGAGTCATGACACGTATGGGTATAAATTAGCGCCCTTTGCGTCTGTGGTGCTTACACAGATAGGTCGCGTGGCCACGGAGCTTGGCCATCGGTTGACAATGCACCCGGGACAGGTACGGGTCAGCTGCAAACTTCGTGCTCTCGGAATTTCTCACGTTGTGCTAGTTCACTCAGCTAGGCTCACCAAGGAAGCAAGTCATCGAGAACGCAATCCGTGACCTTGAGTATCACTCGGAGCTTCTCCACCTGCTGAAGCTCCCACCGCAGCAAAACCGTGATGCTGTCATGGTACTCCACATGGGTGGCGTTTTTGGCGACAAGACAGCCACTTTAAAGCGGTTCCGTGAGAACTACAAGCGCCTCTCGCAGGATGTCAAGAACCGGTTAGTGTTGGAGAACGATGATGTTGGTTGGTCGGTACATGATCTCTTGCCCGTCTGCGAGGAACTGAACATTCCTCTAGTGCTGGACTTCCACCATCACAATATTATTTTTGACTCTGATAAGATCCGCGAGGGTACTTTTGATATTATGCAGCTCTTTGACCGTATCAAAGCAACATGGGCCCGTAAAGGAATTACACAGAAGATGCACTACTCGGAACCGATACCGTCTGCAATCACTCCCCGCCAGAGAAGAAAACATAGCCCTCGTGTAGCCATGCTACCTCCTTGTGACCCCACGATGGATTTGATGATCGAGGCTAAAGACAAGGAGCAGGCGGTTTTCGAGCTTATGAGGAAGTTTAAGCTTCCCGGTTACGATCTTTTCAATGAAATGATACCCCATGTTCGGGAAGATGAGATTAAGCCCCTCAGATCCTTCAAACGACCAGCAAAGCAGAGCGATTTCATCGACCTACAGCAGTTTAATCCTCCCCCCACAATCCCAGATGAAGAAGTAGGAATGGGCGGCCCCGAGAGACGGGTCTACTGGCCTCCCGGGAGGGAAGAGTGGTTACGACCAGTGAAAAGGATGGTGAGGCGAAAGTGCACCACAACTGCTCTGAAAACTCCCCCTCCATCTTCCAGTGGCCCCGTAAACGTTGACCAGGCACTGGCTCTACCCGAGGGTCTTCTACACAGAGTCGACCAGACCGAGGCCCTCAATCACAAGGGCGGTCGGAAACGGAAATCTTCCCATACCTGTTTTGTACAACCGAGTCCATCGAGGCCCTCTGACGCTGCTGACTCCTCTGGGACGGTCGTAGGCACGCGTCGAAGTCAACGAGCTAAAAAGGCGAACTATGCCCGAAGATGAGTTTACTTAAGTCAAATTCCACGTTGAGAATGAGCGACTATCTATCACGGTGTGATGGCCCGTGATAACTCCGTCTAGCATTAGAGCCTCTATATATTACTATTTCTGAATGTCTCGAGAAACTCGAGCCAGCACTGAAGGGCTATGATCCCGAAATTATTTTAATTTGATCATCCAGCTGGTTTTTACATCTTTGATCTTTTGGATCAGATCCTCTATCCCTAACGAGAGAAATGAAAAGGGAAGGGAAAAAAGCGTTATTCCTTATTTAGTAACCTGGTGATGGTAAAGCCTTGCTTTTGCTATCCTTGGATTTTCTAAAGTCATAACAGAATTATTAATAATATGATCAGTACATTATTATATAAGAGTTATTTTAGGTACCTCTATATAGGAGGTATATCTAGGTGATATCTATACATGTATGTAATGTACATGTACAGTCGGATACCAGGCGTCATGAGACATGACCAAAATTCTTGGCGATGCCCTCACTTACCCCACCAATTAAATAGGAATCACTCAGCCTCGATTCCAGAAGATGCGGGTAAAGGCTCTAGATATAGATTAGTGGGTCAGGTGACAACAAAGTCAGTCTCATGACTTCTGGTATCGGTTATCGGTATCATACATAGGTACCTCGAACCGAACCGGACAGACCAGGTGGTAACCGGAACAATACAATAAAATATACTACCTAAGGTACATGTACATACATCTATGAAAAGCGCCCAGGTATATCTAATCCGTCCGGTTGTACTATACTATACTAGTACTAGTACTAGTACTAGTACCGGTTATGACTGGTCTGGTTATGACTAATAATCAACTGAATCTTGGTTCTATATCAGAAAAAACCAGGACGGGCATCATCGAGTATTTTCTATACACTCCAAACGTTCTTTTTTTTTTTTTTTCTTTTCCCTTGTAAAATTGATCATGTATTTTATGAAGAAAAGGCACAGCTGATATAAAACCATTAATAAGCGTACCTTATTGCTTTCTTCTTTGTCTTCCCTCCTGGGTAATTCCTTCTTTCAAACGAGTCAAGTGTTGCTTTTGTCACACCGAGTGTGACCTCCAGGTTTATTCATGTGCACCTCTACATACATGCCAAATTATATCATACCAAGCTAAAAATAATAGATGGTTAGGTCATGATGGCTTCCGATCCTACTATTAGGTGTTTACTAATTAAGTACTATCCAATGTGCCTACAGCATAGCAATCCCTACCTTATTTATAATTCGCACCGTGGACTCTCCTCGGCAATAATCCCGATCCCTTCATCTTCATTTCAAGAACATCACCGTGCCTCCAAAACTATCGTTTTTAAGCCGTTGGCGACGCCCGTCACTGCCGTGGCGGTTTTCATCCTACCGGCCATCATCTGCACTCATCTGCACCCTCCCATCGTCCTTTACGCGCGACTAGATGGTCTAGGCAACCTGGAAAAGACTCCTTTCTCTTCTCCACATTCTCTCCCCGCCGTACGCAGGTAGAAGTTTGGAGCCTTCCTTACGCGAGTTCCTCGCCTCATTCCGACACCCGGCCTTAGCTCACCTGCATCGGGTTAGAATCCAGTGGCAGAAGAGCCGCGAAAGAGACGACGAATTGCTGCTTGCATTAGAGCCTTCTCGCTGCTTACTGGTGAAATCAGACATCAACTAGTACATTCAAGCTTCCGAGCTGAAACCGCAACCGTCGACCTTGAAACTCCGTCACGTTCTGCTGTGGCTACGTCGGGGAACGATGAGGATAACGCCGACCTATCATGCCGCAGCCTGATTCCGGTGATGTAGTGGTAAGAGATGACGGTTATCGATATGCGAGAGGAGACAGTCCGGGAAGGGAACGAGGAGCACGCCGCAAGAAGGTCTATGGATATCTCAAAGCTGCCAATGAGTTACGCCAGACATATACTGCACAATGGGCCCAGAGGAATAGGCAGAGCTCCCCGAATCGCGATTATCCTAAAGAGTTCTCAGGCACCGAGGAAATTATTCTCTTTCCAAGTTATGCGAGGCGTCATCTCAGGAGCGGAAGAAATACAAGTGTCGACTCTCAGCGTGCTCCTGGCTTTGACGAAGATGTTGGCCAACTCCCTGGGGACCTTGGCTACTGGGGACAGGAATGGGAGAAAGAGGAGGACGATAATATGATTGTGGACATCGATGTCCGAGGATGGATATACGCACCGCAACGCGGGCCTATGGCTCGCAGACACCGGTTGATGGTTGCTCTAGCCAGAAAACTGAGCGGCATTCCGGCGCCTGGAACTGATCCCAATAGCAATGCGATATCCGATCCGCCTAGACCGACAAAGAAGCGTCGGGATTCAATTGATAAAAAAGAGGCCGACGATGTGACGAAGGAGGAACAATCCACCACAGATAAAGCGGAAAATGATGCAAGTTTCGGATGGAAAAGGTTGTCTTCTGGAGATCTAGATCGGGATTCGTTGTCCAGAGTAGCGACTCGCTCTTCGCCTCCCCACGCGAGCAACGATGAGATGTTGATAGCGAATGCCCGTTTGCTGGCAAGACTACGCCCTTTCATGGCAAGCCCAGTTGCCGAGATGCCCGTCACCATTTTCTTTTTCAACGGCAAACAGAGCCAATCCAGGACTGCGGCGACAGATGAGAGCGGCCATTTCTCATTACGAGTAGCTCTTAACTTTGTCCCAACTCACGCCCGTGTTTTGGCCTCAGAGACGCTCTCTGTATTACAAGGGATACATATCATTGAACCTAATGGGGTTAGCATGATTAGCGACATTGATGATACTATCAAACATTCAGCTATCGCTAGTGGCGCGAAGGAGATCTTCAGGACTACATTTGTTCGTGATTTGGCTGATCTTACAATCCTTGGCGTTAGAGAATGGTATTCCGAACTAGCTAGTATGGACGTGAAGATTCACTATGTGTCCAATGCTCCATGGCAACTCTACCCTTTACTCAGAAGTTACTTTGAGTCTGCCGGGCTTCCTCATGGATCGTTCCATCTCAAACGCTATGGTGGAATGCTACAAGGGATTTTCGAGCCTACAGCAGGGAAGAAAAAAGGCGCTCTAGAAAAGATCCTGCGGGATTTTCCTCAACGCAGATTCATCCTTGTGGGGGATAGCGGCGAAGCCGACCTTGAGGTCTATACTCACTTAGCCCTCGCCTATCCAGGAAGGGTGTTGGGGATATTCATTCGGGATATCACGACGCCAGAGAAGAAAATCTTCTTTGATAAATCGTTTGATTACCGAGGCGTTTGGAATACTCGTGGAAGGATGAGTTTCCCTGAATATTCAGATGCAGTCGACATCAGACAAGCATTACCACGTAAAAAAGCTGTGGGAAAGTTAGCTTCTTCTACAGATACTACCGACCTATGGAAGCCTAAGATTCCACAGGAAGAAGGTAGCAATGGAACCAGGCACGAAACTGATTCCGGGAAATTAGCTAGCAGTAGACAGTTTCCCGTGAAGCCGTTGAAGCCGCCTAACCTGCGCTCATTTCCAGGTGAACCAGCACTCCAGCAAGGCAGCGATGAACAAAGATCTGACAGGAGTCCCCCCGATCAGGACATTCGTCGCAAACCGTTGCCGGTGCCTCCCACCAAACCTCCCAGTCTATCAGCTTTGATGCAAGGGACAGCTCCCAGCCAACCGCATTCTCCCCCTTCACGTCCATATGGGGTAGCTTCAGAGTCTCTAACCAATTCTCGGGTTATCATTGGTTCCACTAGAGGACAACCGAACCAAAGTGAAACAACTACGCCATTTAAAGATAGTCAAAGTGAAAGCTACGCAAGCGCCATAAAAAACGTGGTTTCCAGTGCATACAACAGCCTTCCCTCTGTAAGGACGTATCGGGATCGTCATGATAGTGAGGTCAATGATTCCGTACCGGGCGCAGAGTCTGATGGTAGTCGATTGACTCACTCAAGAAAGCCGCCTCCCGTTCCCCCGCCTCGGCGAAGCGTCATAGCTACATCGATTCCAGGTGCGTCTGATGCGGGCCCAAAGATTCAAAGATATCTATCAGCATCTACCCAACCCGCAAACAACCATCCGAAATGGTCTCCTCCCCTTTCCGTCGACGCGCAAACATTAGGATTGCGACCTGCCCCCACCACGACGAATTCCAATAACATCGATCCCGATTCTAGTTCATATGTCAATAACATTGTCTCTTCGACTTCTTCGTTACCAAATAAGCGCGAAGATATATGGAGGCGTCGCTGGGAACGTGCACAATCTATTCTCGAAGACCAAAGAGTTCTCCTCAAGAGCTGGAGAGTGGGAAGTGATATCCAGGACATCTGCATCCGATTAGTCGAAGAAGCATACAAGGAGATGGAAGCAAACGAGGGGAATACTGCCGAAATAATGAATTGAAGCTCTTGCCGATCTCTTTTTTGTGGTACGCAGCCGTACCTATACCCTACCACACCAGGGGCAGATGGCTTCTACTTGACATCCAAAAGAACGTTGCACAGTGCCTGCTACCGTTGGTGGCCAATAGGCTTAATGGGGTGACAAGGTATCATTAGTACCCGCTACTATGCCCCCCTCACTTTCTTTATCTTATTCCCCCTTTCTATTTCGTCCTTGCTTACACAAGGTCAATTCTATTTATGTATAGAACATACATATTCTTCATATTATTGGATGTCTTCTTGGGTGCAACTTGTTACTCAGAGTGGGAAAGCAATAGGCTATTGCCGATGTAAATGATTTTGCTCACGATGCGATGATATATGACGAATTTTTCATAGAGCCAAGGATCAATCTCAAGCTACAGTTATTGCTGTGGGCCGGGGGATGATATTTTCAAGTTATAGATATTGAGAGGAAGGCATACATATTCTACTCCAGTGTTATGATAGGAAGAATCAGCTATCTTTCACAGAAGTACAGCCATGCATCTTCTATTCTTTTCGTTAACTAGAAATCTAAACGGCTGCTTTGTCGTAAGGCGTCAAGGGAATCTTCTAGTAGTTATATGTTTTTCGGTTCAAAAACCTCGTCAACATGCCTCGTCCTGAGTAAACAAAGAGTTCATCTCCGAAGCTTGAGTGCTGCACGCTCTTAACTCCCCTGTCGCAGAATCCCTGCAGCTCTCGCAAACTGTTGTTCTCACAGCCAGATTTCTAAGTGTAGAGATGTGAGATTGAGGAGCCGTCTGCCGTCTGGCTGTCATAGAGTAATGTTTTACTCAAAATTTCATTGTGAGTTAAACCATATTGAATATTTTCGGTGTCACTCAAAATGACATGCGACTAAACTAAGAGAGAGCGCTCCTCGAACGTTATCAGAAGTCAGAAACAGCACCGTCCCATCATGCTTCAATAACAGTTAAAAAGCAGGGTATCACTCACTTCTGAGTCAACTGAATGGAAAAAAATGACCTCCGATCAGAAAGTATATGTAACATGTGATGGTGTGCTTGGCAACGGAGATATATTCTTGCGGTAAAAATACGGTAATATTGTAGTAATAAAAATTCGTGCCTTTCTTAATACGGTATAGTAACAACTGTGTCCATTTTTTTAGAGATTAATAGCAGATTCCCACCAAGGCTAGTTTGGGGGTTGAGACCGCAAATTATAGGATCCAAGGCCTCTCTACATTCAATTTTACTATGTCTTCAAGCGATCTCCTTTTGAGGAAAAAACTTTTTTTCTTAGGTTTCCATATTAGTACTAGTGCTTTCCCTTTTCAGTGACAAATGACTAATCAAAATAAAACAGATTATTTTATTGTTGCGTACATCTACATAGACCCTTCGTGATATACTACATATAAGCGTTCAAAAGTTTTGCCCTCTCTCAATGATTTGTTGGGCGGATATGTAATGTTACATGGACCCAAATGCATCATCATAAAGGTATATACATAATGATCTTTTGGGTGATCTCGTTATAATTTCCAAATCTCTGTTCCTACCTTCGTACGAGAATGCGCTAATATTGCCCGCTACGATGGAATGCTGAAGCTGGTAATCATAAGCGGTAACGAACGGTAGAGCAGCGGGATTGCACGTGTTCTCTCCAATCGATTGTGATAGAATCATATACAAGCCTCTAAGTATGTAGGAGTTGTCATGTGGGGCTCTAGATATTGTATGTACGGGACGGAGCTTGCAAGCGGGATGCATATTCTAGTCGGACGACTAACCTATTATCATACATAGCTGTCATAGTATATATAATTAAGTTTTATGATATGGTATCATATCATATGAGAGGCATATATGTAGTACATACATAGTACCGAGCTTCTAGATGTATGTACAGTTCAGATACCAGAAGTCATGAGACACGGCTAAAATTCTGAGCGATGCTCACTACCCCCACCAATTAAATCGGGATAACTCAGCTTCTATTGACCCTATATTCAAACACCAGAAGATGCAGGAAAAAGCTTTAGTATTCTATATTAAAACAATCAATATTTCGTGCGTCCCCCCATCTTTGCGGCAATAACAGCCCAGCACCTACTAATCTCTTATGGTACGGATAATCTTCTGGGTCACCTTACTTCCCATTCCTGTTGGATGATCTCAGCTAGTTTGGCTGCTGGATTGATTCTATAGCGCCTTTTGCATATAGCGATTTTGATAGGATGCTATATGTTCTTAATGGGGCTGAGATCGGGTGATTGAGCGGGCCACTCCATGCGCGTCATTAGCAACCATCTTTGACGTGTGGTAGTTTACGCCACCATCTTGCCAGGTGGTATCCCCATGCTTTTCCATAACCTGTTCGCGCATAGGGTACCCGTGGTCGTTCAATATCCTATCGCAGTAAACCTTGCTATTCATGTTGGTGTTTGCGGGCAGAATAACCAATTTTCCCTTGCATGGATAATCTGGCCGTGGTACGTCCCGACTTGAAAGAAGGCAAGAGGCATTGAGGCTTGAAAGCCTCACCCCTTTTTCGCTTCGCATACGTCGTCAAAGTATGCAATCCAAGCTCAAACATACTCTCATTAGAAAAGATTGCACGACGTCAATCACTAAGGCTCCAAGAGAGATGTTCTTTGGCCCATTTATACCGAGCTTGCTTATGCTTTTGATTAAGGAATGGCTTCCGGCGCGGCTTGATGGTTTTTTAGCAAGATACCGTCAAATGGTACTGGTGTGAAGCTGTTTCCCTAATTTTGACGGTGTCGACAATGCCCGGAACGTATCTCGGGGATTGCTGTTCACATGGTGCAGTAGAGTTCTTTCAGCTCTTCTAGTGAGCTTTGGCTTTCGTCCTGGTCGCTCTCATGTTTCTCACGGGCTTGAACCAGACGATAGATAGTGCTGCGGGGGAGATCTAGCGTACTGGCGATTTGAGGGCAGGAGAATTTTTGATCATGAAGTCTAAAAACCAAGCAAAGCGCCTCACTGGAATGCTCGCGCCTGGAGGTTTTCGGTTTGGTATGCATGATATAGATAGATAAGTGGGTCAGGTGACAAAAAGTCTCATGACTTCATATGTACTACATAGAAGTGATTAGACGGAAGCAACTGATCAATCCACTAGTTTAATTTAGATCATCGCCATTCGTTTCCACACGAGTTTTTTTATCACTGTTATAGATAGTAGTATGCCCACTTGCCCTCAACTAGAGGCTATCTCCGAGACAGCGGAAGTGTGGCTTACGCCTGTTTGCGCCACGGCTAAATGGCGCACAAATAACCCCGATTAGGTCGATCATGCAGTGTACGGATATGGCTACACTTCCCTTCCCACAAGACACAGCGGCCAATGTTGTTCCGGATGTATAGACTAGTACTATCATAGGTACATATATAGTTGCTAGTAGTTATTAGAGCACATCATACATCCCGTATCACTGGCAATGCCTGATCCTCCTTAGTCTCTCCGGTCGCTATCCCCAGCACTCTCTCCGCCGCAATCATCACTTTAATCTTCTACAGCTAATTTGAGACTGGCTTGCCTGGTCAGCGGATTTGTCTTTCCGCTTCCCAAACCAAGCTCTTAAACATTCATTGACCTCAATTGTATCAGAAATACGGTCGCTTTATACTACTGAAAACCCTCTCACATCGGCGAGCTTGTCACAGGAATCGCGAGCTACATGTCAAAAGCAAATCGGGCCAAGTCAGGCTGCGACAAGGCCTGAGAACTCCAGTAGTCAAGGGGATCGTTTGGCTAAGAAAGCAATGCATGGGATTGCGATGCACCAAACTTGCCTTCACACTCTTCTTCCCACAGCTGCTTCACTGCTTTTCTCGCCCCCTCATAGTGATCGCTCCTCTCGTCGTTCCTGAGCAGTTCCTGCCGTAGCCAGTTCCATTTGCGGCTAGGCTGGAGAAAGTCGACAGCATAATAAGCTGCGCTACTAGTAGAAGAGTCGTAGTATGATAAAGCCCTGGCATTTCTCCAATGCACATTGTGCCGTGCCATCCAGCCAAACATAAGCTGGATCATCCGGATTATTCTCCTTCAAAGCTCGAAACTGGCGAATAGCATCCTGAGCCCGACAGAAAAGAAAGTCGATAGTGGAAATCCAGCGGCCAAGGTGGTCGTTATTACCTTCATTGGATAATTAATGTTGCCTCATAATAATACCGGAGGAGATCATGCATTCTCTCCAAGAATCCCGAGTCATGTCGGATCAGAGGCTCACACTCCCAATATCGTACTCAACTGAATAGACTTGTATCCTTTTTCGACATTTCAGTCCCCGCCAAGTCAAAACCAAGTGTGAATTCCAACGAGTATGATTGCTCTATTAGCGACAATTGTAAATCAGTGCGTCAAAATGGAAATCAAAAAATGGCGGACACTTCATACCTCAAGCTTATTGCACTCTTTCCAAGTTTCTGTGTCATTTTGACAACTCTTGAATGAATTAAAGGAAAAAACCTGCGGCTCATAGTAATCCCACTCTGGTGGTCTAGTGGCTAAGACATGACGGATATGAACAGATGTCACATATCACATCGAATATGGGTTACATTCATTTGCTACCTAGTATTCAGAATTGGCCACAACACTGAAACAGGAGTAATGAGAGAATCATCATACGTCACGAGAAGTATTTTGCCTCATGATTCAGCTCTCGCCTCCCTCGGGTGGTCCATGATGTTATTGTTGATGATTCATTGGACAAGAAAGCAATTTCCTACTTTGTAGTGAAGAGTAGAGAGCTTGACTGCCCGAGCGGGAAAGGCATAAATGCCTCTTTAAACCCATAGATAAAAAAAAACAAGATTTTCTCTCACAGATCATATGTGCACAGGGGACTGCGGGTTCCCCCCTCTAGGAAACCCGATAGTATAACTTATTAGGGCCTCTCATAGCAGAGGTGCACCCTCCTTAGCGGCAACATTTCCAGACTTGCAGGTTTTTGAACTGACCGGAAATGCTAGTGCACAGAGGAAGTTCCATTCAAAGCGATAGGCTTATTATCATCCAAACATAGGCGACAATAATTTGAATGCCAGATCCTTGCACTGGAATGTATGATTTCGAACCCATGTTACCAAATATGTGATGTTTTTTTCTTCCGCTTTTTCTCAGCTATGTCCTCCGCCCTGTAGTACTTCATGCTGACGCTGCCGTGAACTGTGATCAATTGTGGCTCGCTTTCAGGCTCTACAGCGTCCGATTGTTCGTTAAGAGTCGTTGGGAGGCGCTTCTGTAGCAGAGGAAGTAGCATGAGCACCAACACGGTGTCCTCTGCCACTCTCCTAGTGCCAACTTTGGAGAAAACACAGAATGAATCTCTCAAACATTTGAAGAATGATGTTCAGACGCAAGTCACCGCCGCAAATGACACGCCCTGTCTCATTTGTCTTCGCAAAGCCCCTCTCGCATTGAGTAACGATTCGCTTAACAATGAACAAACTAGAAGTAGAATATTTACAATGACTTCATCACAGCCCAAATCTATGCCCAGGAACATCCCTAACCTGTCGCGGTAGGCCCTTTGCATCCCCAGATAGCCACTTTGTCTAACAGCTGTCGCTTCTATCAATCAGGAGAGCGCGTTCAGCGCGAGCAACTTTTCGAATACGCCAATAGACGGTTTCTGGTCAATGAGAAGTATGAAATGTTAAGACGCTATGTCAAGCTTGATCTTGACGCTCTATGCACGTTAGTTTCATCCCTGCCGTCTATCTCTTCACCTATATCGGCGATTGAGAAGATGGAGGGGGACTTCAACAAGACCCTATAAAAACTGTGAGCATAATAGACCGGTAATTTATGTTACAAAGCGGCACTCGCTAAAAACCACGTTAAATCGTATTTGGCCTTTACTCAAGTCGACCCTGCAATCCAGGATTTGTTTACGTTCCGTGAAAATACGTCCAAGGATGGAGTATTACCTTCGTGATTCTCTGGTGCAATTTTCCGAAAATTGGGACTAAATAGGTATTCCTAACAGCTGTCCTTACCCGGTCACAAATGATTACTAAATAAAGCACAAGCCCGAGCTTGCTAGGTACAAAGATTGGCATAAACTAAAGTCATACACGCAAGAGCTATTGCGTTTAGACGATGATAGCTAGATCCCCCTCCCAACTTAACTTTGACAATGTTAAAGTAAGACACGCTGAACTATTCCAACTTTACCTCCGAAAAGAAACGGAATAATTGCCGGAAGAGGAGGCAAAGAAGCTTTGGTTTTATATCGATAGATAGTAATAACGAGGCCGATAAACACCAAGGAAAGGCACGATTGCTACTTCAAGCAAACCCGAACTGTGTTCAAAGGTTCCTATGGGCAAGTTAACGGTTTTGGTCGACAGGAGCTTTGGTTTTCAGTACCTTTTTAACCTAGATTATCCTTTGCCTGCTTTCCGATCCCTTGCCAAAATTCGTCGAAAGCCTCTGGAATACTGTCCTCCTGTTCATTGACATCAATTTCCCGAAGGCCAAATTAGCATGGCTTGTGTTTTGTTTCAACAATTTCTGGAGTGCGTCATTCGAAGCCTGCGAGTTGACTTGGATGTAAATTCTTTTCTTGCCGTTCTTTACCTCTCCAACGTCAAACCGCAACTATAGACATCATCTATAGGGATCACTCCACTTATGTATCGAACCGAGTGGCGAAGGGACAAGTTTGCATAACCATAACCAGGGAACTTCACGGAGGCTAGCTGGCTTTCCAGCCGCCGCAGCCGGGTTTTGGATAACTTTGAACTTTTACGGCTAATCCACCTCACCCCATAAACTACCTCCACTAATAACTGCCGTCCTTTGGCTTTCTCCGTCACGATGTATTCGACGCCGACAGGATTCAGGGCATTGCAGCTCCATGCAAGGACTTTGGACACCGGAGCAGAAGCATGAGACTTCTCTAGAAGCACAGCCGTATTAGTAGTGAGGCTCTAGGGCGAAGCTGGGGTTGCATTACCATGCATTGGGCCTGCCTACAATGCATGATGGTTTCCCCAGCTCAACAACAACATAAATGATGCCGGCCCATGTGTGTTTTCTACCCCCTAAAAGGCTGATCCCATAGTAACATTTACTTCTCGAAGGGAAAAGTTTCTGGGATCTTGGTCTTGAGCTAGCCAATCGTGGCTTTAGAAAAATACAGGACTCGATCCTTGTTCCACGCGAGCCCCATTACGGTTCCAAAGATGAACATATTCAGGCATTAGAAACTACTTTGAAGATGATACCGATACTAGCCAGCCATACTTCACTGCAACGGTTCTCTAAACCAACACTATGGCACGGTGATCTTCACTTGGGCAAGATGTTTGTTTCTAACAAAAGTTTTGCTGATGACTGCAAAAAGTAGGAAAGAAGTTACTGTAAAAATACCATACCCGAGTGTTGTACCAAAGTATAGCGCTGCGTCTAAAGTTGCTAACGTTGGAATATGGAGAGCTTTGTACCAGCAGGGATGGATGATAGAGGAGAGGCGATGCTCGCGCCAACTGCAGCAGATGACGATATGGAACCAAGCTGAAGCACAAAATCAACAGTTAAATCAAATGGTTTGTGCTTTGCAAAATGGACAACAGCGGTTCCCGGTAGATGCTCATGTCAAGGTATCTATATCAGAATTCTCGTTGGATGAAGAGAATAAGCTACGCTTTCGAGATCGCAAATGGGTCCCTGACGGTGAGCCATTACGTACACGACTAATGCAAGATGTTCACGATTCCTTCCTTACCGGACACCCAGGAAGAGATCAGACATACGCTGTTCTACCATTTCTTATCCTTGTCGCCACGCTTGGGTCCTACAATTTTGTTATTTGCCCATCCCGGATTGTGATGCACGAAGCTATATAATGAACTAGGCCGTAATGTTGAGTATACACTCAACATTTCTATGACCTTTTGGTCGAGTGGTGTAGCCCATAAAGGCCTAGCAGGTGCGCATTACACGGACCAACAGATTCTTAAAATCTTTGAGGGCCCTGAAGAATGAGAAAAATGGATACACAAATACTCCTACCCGCTCATTATCCTTGGACTTTGCTGCCCTTATAAACAAGCAAAAGATGCGCTCCAGATGAGGTCTCCATTTTCTGTTACGTGACACCGCCTTAATTAGATTCTAATTCCGCGCTCACACATTTTACTACATTTTAGAGCTTCAAATGCCGATCGCCATGGCTTCGGGTACTGAGTCCAATGCACCTTCCTCTCTTGTTAGTTACATGGAAAGGCTACCTATAGATTCTGGAGATAGCCAGCCCCAAATTGGACTTCCGAAGCATGACGAAAACAACATACACCACAATGGCTTGACTTATAAACGTGGGAAGGCGCGCCCAGAAAAGCCAGGTGATAAATCGCCTAATGCTTAGTATTGGAGCCATAGCGAAGAGATATGTCAGGGTAAAAATGGGCAGCAGCGTTGGAGGCGTGAACCCTGTTAGAAGGAGAAGAAGAGATTCGCCCACCAAGACCAAGCCTACGACCGAGACCAATGCCGTATATTCCGTCGGTTTGATTCCTCTACCATAACAGAAGAAGCCTTCAGACTTTGATCAGTGGGTCGCAAGGCACAAGCATCAGCGAATCGGTCCAAGGAAAAGAAGATACACGATGAGTACTAGCAATATCTTTAGATAGAGCATATGACAATTACCCAAGTGAATTTGTCGTCATTGAATTCCGGGATCTGGACACGGAGTTAAGGATGATTTTCGTTTTCGGTCATTAAGCTAAGGCTTCTAGGGATTACCAGATAGTATAAATATTACCTTAGCCATGTATATATGGATCGGTGCCAGTGCCTAGAAAGAGAGGGCCTAGCAGGTTTCAATGCACCTATTTTCTAGACTGCCAGATTTCCTATCGTAGAACTTCCCTCACCCCCATTACTCATCCGTGCTCTCCAACTTCCCTCTTCCTGTTGAGCAGCACGTTACATTTTTGAAATGAAATCTCTACTGTAAGAAACCGATATCCTCTCCCTTTAACTAGCGAGATTATGGACCGGGTTAATGGGGCCCAGTGGTTTAGCGAAATGGACTTGAAGGATGCATACCATCGGATTCGCATCCACCCCAGGGGGTGAATGGAAAACAGCCTTCCGAACTCGATATGGTCATTTTGAGTACTTGGTTGTACCTTTCGGTCTAACGAATGCCCCAGCTAACTTTCCACGCCTACATTAACAATGCGTTAAGAGGCTTCATGGACAACTTTTGCATTGTCTACCTGGATGACATACTGGTCTTCTCGAAAACTGAGGCTGAGCATACAGCACACCTCCATCAGAGCTAGGCTGAAGGAGGATATCATTGAGGCATCAGAGTGTTTACGAGTTACTGGCTTTGGAATATACCTCATCTTAATTTAGGATTATAATAAAATATAGCAGTCTCTTTAAACCTGAATACTATCGTGTGTTTATATAATTAATATGGTGGAACTCCGTTCCTGCCCAGTCTTATTTATATTGATTAATTGCTTAGTATGTATGCACACACACAATGTACTGTACATTTATTGTCCCCTGAACTTACTAACTATATGATAGTAAGTACAGTACATATAGCTTACCTACATACTCGCTTTTGCTTTATTACTGTCCTTACTACTGCAGTAATGCCAAAAGAATTCAAAACAGAAGACATCTGCGAGTTGAACTGGAAGAAAAGCTCCAAGGTCAATCTGGCACCCACTGTAACAACCCCTAGGAGTACCCGCAGATGGGGGTGGAACTGTTCTTCCAGATTGCTTCTAGTTGCATGTAGTTCACGGATAAACCTACTCCGACCCCCCTAAATCCTGTATATAGTCTGGTCTGCTAACCGTCCCATTCGTCGCTCAAAATCATCCAACGCGCTTGTATCCTCAAAGTCTTCTGCTATAGCTCCCATGTTGGGCGAGCATATCCAGTCCATTTGACTAAGTACTCACACTGCATCCCACGCCCGACTTGTCTCGCGCGTTCCCTAAGTCTCCTCCACCTCGTATTCCATGTCGCCGTCCTCGGTCAATCTACCGATTGGTTGAGGGTCTGCGCGTCGTTGACTCGGTAATGGGTCATCCGCGGCGGGCCGCAGTAGCCATGTGTGGAAGACGTTATGGATACCGGCAGGCGTATCTAATCGGTAGGCATGCGAGCCGACTCTTTCCAAGACAGTGAATTCTAGCGTGTAGAGCGTCTAGCTTCTTGCCTGGTCGTTCAGTACGGATATGGCGGAGATCCAGCCATATTTTATCACCGGGCTTGTAGACTGGGGCAGCTTGACGGTGTTGGTTTGCATGCTTTTCCTGCAGCTCCTGTGCAGACGCTAGCATGGTTTGTGGCCAGTCTCTCGCATCCTTAAGCTTGCGTACAATCTGTTCACCCTGCTGGCGCGGACTCCGGACTTCCTCTATCTGATGTAGTTCTTCAGCTAGGTCTAGGACTTCAAGGTGGTAACCATGCCCGAGAGAGAATGGGCTAACACCTGCCGAGCTAGAATCTCGGTTATTTAAAGCTAGCTGCGCAGAGGGAATTCTGTCGAACCGATCGTCTTGGTCCCACCCAATGTACATGTACATGCGAAGGTAAGCCCCAATTTCTGCATTCATTCGTTCTGTTCCACCGTCAGTTTCTGGATGGTGGGCTGTGCTAAGTCGGCGTTTAATTTTCAGGAGTTTACATATCAGTTTCCACGTTTGGCTGATGAAAGCAGATCCTCGATCGGAGATAATACCCCGTGGTAGGCCGTGTTCCTTGTAATAAGTATGGATGAACATATTAGCAACTGTTTCGGTGTCTATTTTCTTTACCGACTCAGTCCACACACCACGTCTTAATCGGCCGCGGATAACCATAATGTTAGAATAACCATGGGAGAGCGGAAGCTTCTCAATGAAGTCTACTAACACTTTGCACCAAATACGGTCGGGAATGGGTAATGGTTTGAGCTGTCCGTGTTTTCGCTTCCTCCAATGCTTGTTTCCGCCACGAAGGTCACAATTTCGCACGAAACAACGTACACATGCACAAATATCTGGCCAGAAGAACTCTCGAGAAACCAATTTATATAAAACTTCTCGGCCAGGATACCCCGTCGTCATAGAGTCGTGAAGCTCTTGCACAATCCATGTTCGTAGTGGTTCATTGTCGGGAACCCAGCGCCGGCCCTGAAAGCACAGCTCCCCTTTCCCGTTTAGTGAACATTCCGAAATCGAGACGCGTATACCAATGTCATCAGGGAAACGACGTTCGCCATTTCGTACCGCACTTGTCATCTGCCAAAGGACCTTATCTGAGCTACTCGCTTCATGCCATAGTTGCCTGATCTCCAACATAACTGTCGACGGATGATCCATTTGCGTCGGGACAACGTTAGGTTGCTCAAGTTCCAAGCTACTGCCCGTCCGTTCTGGATCTTGGTGGGTATGCCACTCATTGTCATCGATTTGCTGGCGGGTTTGGCTAGGGGTGGTAATAGGCATGGCTATAATCCGCACTGCGTTCACCTGTATCATTTTAATGTTTTTCCAACTCTCAAACTGCTCAGGTAGTAGTAGGCAGGCTTCGCGGTGGGTATAGAGATCATCTGCTTCCGCAGGCATGTCTTGCTCACGTTGTGAAAGCACATCTCCATTGACGAAAGCATTTAACAATTGCTAACAGTTCTTTGTCGTAGATTTCGTAGTTTCATTCGGCCGGGGAGTTCTTCTGCGAGGAAAAGGCACAAGGACGGAGAACACCCTCATCGCCATATTGGGAAAGGACCTCACCTACTACATAACCAGACGGATCGGCCTCTACAATAGTTTCACGGTCCGGGTCGAATTGCACGAGAACCGGAGCCTTTATAAACATTTGTTCGAGCTTTTCAAACGCGTCATTCTCCTCCTTCCCCCATTGGAAATATGGTCCTTTTTGGTCAAACGGGCAAGTGGCAGTGCTATTTGGGTGAAATCTCGTATAAAACGGCGATAGAAATTTGCGAATCCTAGGAAGGCTCGTACACCCTTAGCACTTTTCGGAGCTGCCCATTCCAAAAATATAGCCTTTACCTTCTCAGGATCCAGGTGTTATGCCTTTGCCTGCTTCGATAATAAATCCAAGATATTTTGTAGAGTGAGTCTCAAATTCGCACTTATCAATATTGATCTGCAAGCCAGCTTGGATTTATTATCGAAGCAGGCAAAGGCATACACATGGATCCTGAGAAGGCAAAGGCTATATTGGAATGGGCAGCTCCGAAAACTGTTAAGGGTGTGCGAGCATTCCTAGGATTCGCAAATTTCTATCGCCGTTTTATACGAGATTTCACCTTAAATAAATATCGATTTGCAAGCCAGCTTGGCGCAGTCGCTCAAGGACTTTAGTTACGTGCTCGCGGGGATCCAGTTGTAAAGACCAAGATATTGTCAATGTAGGCTGACACAAATTCATCCAAATACTCCCGCAATGCCCAATTAATAGACTTTTGGAACATACTAGATGCATTCGCCAGTCCAAACGGGGTAGCCAGCCACTTGAAAAGCCCATAACGCGTCCGAAACGCTGTCATCCATTCATGTCCTTTAGCAATTTGAATTTTATGGAAAGCCTGGATAACGTCAAGGTTTGTGAACCAGGTAGCATGACCAATCCGTTCTATAAAGTCTCGTTAATCAACGGAAGCGGGTAACGATCCTTTTTTGTCAGCGCATTTAATGCGTGGTAATCCACGCAAAATCGTAGACCACCGCCGGGCTCCTTCGCGGACAAAACTGGGGATTCCGCAGGGTAACTACTGACACGAATAAACCCTTTACCAAGGTATTCGGTTAATATCTTCCGGAGAACTAGTAGTTCTTCACGCGTCATCTGATATAGCGGGCCGTATGGGACTTCGGGGACTTTTCCTTTCTCGTCAGGGATAAGCTCGATTTTGTGGTCTACATCGGGCCGGTGCTTTGGTAACTTGTCTGCGATTTTCCAATCGAAAGCATCTAAGTATTGGTGATAATGCTTAGGAAGTTTGGTCTTAGGGTCCGTACACTCTCTTATACGTAGCGCTTTGTCAATACCTGCAAGGCTTGCGGCAAAAACTTCTATATTGTCTTCTTTCCGACGCTTAGTCCAAGTTTGAAAGACTGTCGTTGCGACAGCGCCGAGGTTAACTTTCGGGAGCTGAGAGGAAATCCGTATGCCAAGGTTAGGAAATAGTAAGGCTGCTTCATCCACGGTAGACCCGGAATGATGTCCTGATCCTTCATCCGTCGAACTTCATAGGCCCAACTGGTTCGTACAACCCCACCAATATTAATGTTAAATTTGTCGTCATAGGCGCGAATTTGTTGTGGACGGATAAGGGCACGCAGAAGCTTGTGTCTCCGGACAAAACGAGAATCAACAAGGCTGTAGGTATTGCAGCCAGTATCAGGCATAGCATTAGCACTAGCAATTTTATCTATCTGACCTGGTACAATAAATGGAGGATAAGTTATTTTTCTCTCCTTAGGGCCTGTTCGGTTCCCGTGATTTTCGTGGTTTTGGATGCCAAGAAAGTCGAATAATAGGCCGGCGGGGCAAGCTCCGAAAACATTGCCGCGCCTAGCCCGCTTACAACCCCAAAAGTGGTTTAGTGGCTAAGTCGAAAATCATCGAAAACCAAATCCCACTTGTGTTTTTTGCCCTTCGACTTATTGTCACGCTTACTAATAAAATATTAATAAGGCTTTTTCTCTCCCACCCCACATGCTTGTATATACTTTTCCATACTGTAAAATAATAAAAAAATTTTTATTTTGCCCCCAACCAATTTTCTCTTCAGACAATATGGCAATATGGCTGATGCATTACCCAGCCTAGCCATTGTATCGGGTATGATAGCACTCAGCCACTCAGCGGTGATGTAGTGTGTGTGTATTTAATTATTAATAATTAATTACCTATTACATACTGTTACATTGCTGCGGCGGTCACTCCGCTTTCGCAGATGCGGCCATAGATTGGGAGGTAGGGGTTTGCATTGTCTGTTCGGAAGTCAACATCCTTGCCTCTAGTCGTTCAATCGGCTATGCTGTTGAAGGGCAGCAATAAGCTGCTGCTCGCGTCGTCTGCGTGGGCAGCTTGCTGCTGCATAAAATTGTTCATCCAATGTGGCATCTGCATGCCGTCGTCGTGTCTGCCGCCGTCGTGTCTGCCGCCGTCCATCGCTGCGTCCGGTCTGCATTGGGACCACTACAAAAAAAGAGGACAACAGGATCAAAGATTCCACAAACTCCACAAAAAAAAAGACAAGTCAAGGACTCCACAAACTTCTCAAAGAACGAATCCTAATGTAGGAGGTGTTGTATTGTTGCTAAGGCCGCTATGTACATGAAGGATTCATTGAAGAAAGAAGGAAAGAGAAGGAAAGGAAGGAACATGATGGAAGGTTGGCAAGAGCCATCTAACGTTGGCACATGGTATTTACACGTGACTCCCTGGGCTTTAGCCCGTAACAATCGAACCATGACAGCAGCTCGTGTCTCGACTCTCGCCTTCATCTGCGACTCCCGTTCAATGAAGTCGGGCCCAGGCGCCGCCCCGCACGGCTCGTCCACCATCGTGTCACCGTCAGGCTATCGGGGTACTCACATCCATTTTCTAGCTGGTGTCCTTCGGGTAGAGTCTGTCGTTCAGACGCGCATGCGACGCGTCGCACATAGCGCGTACCGAGACCTCGGCCTTCCTTTTATGCTTTTTCTTGACAGCTCTAGTCGTAGAAGCCGCCATAATGAATGTGATTAGGGGGAGAAGAAGGGGTCCTTGTATGGTCTAGTGTGAAGTCTGGAGACCATAAGTTCGATTCTCATCCGGGGGCACAAGATATCACTCTTGGACACCTAGCATCTCCTAGATCTGGGGATATTTGGTTTACCAAAGCAGGATGGCATGGTCTCGACGTGTTTCGATGGTTTGACAGATACGGCCTACGTGACGGGGACTAGGGATGAGCAGCCATGGACGTTTATGGAACAGAGCGGTATGTGGGTCATTAGGAGCTGCCCTAGTACAAAGTCGCGCACAATCGTATGTAACCAACAATCGGCCTACCTAAGGTCTTGGTGACAAGCCCGGATGCCACTGCAGAGCGCCACGCAATCAAAGGCAGCTATATCAGGGTAAAGAGCTCCACCACCACTGTGACAGACAAACAAATCTAATATGAACTGAAGAGGAAAAAGGCTCTTGATTCAAATCAGGTACTATGTCAATAGAACATTAAGTACAGGAAGCGAAAGGGAAGAAAGAGAAAAGAGAAAAAGAGAGAAAGGAAAGATCTTCATAGGTGGAATGTTTACAACACATGTGCCGGCGGTGTGTGGAGGCAGAAAGCTGGGCATGTCGGTCTATAGTCTTGCCTGCCAGGTGGTCGACCGCGGCGACTAGTCTTCGGTAGCTTGTCCACAAGTTCAAAGTGCGAAGGATCTCGCTTGGTCGACGTGTCTTGCCCCTCCGTTTTTGGCTTCTTTGGTCACCACGTGTTTTAACAACCTCCGGCTCCGGGATACTCTCCTCCTCCTCAGGGATTGGTGGAAGAAGGATCAGTCGGGACATCCTCGCGCTTGTAATACCAATGAGGATCTATCTGCTCTTTTAAAAGCTTCTAATCTTTATCAGAACATAACCAGTGAGAAATTGCGTGCTTGCATGGGAGACCAATACCCTCATGAAGGACCCGGAGAAATCACCAAGCTTGGTAAGATCGAAATCGGCCTGCCTCGCTAGCTCGTACTGGTTTGCTGCCTTACAGTGGCACTGCGCTATAACTAAGCCTATCAAGCTCTTGGTAAAGATTGGCACTCTTGCTGGAGAGATGTCTCTTGCAGTCCAATGCCATCCAGCAGCGAAACCCCGCTCAGAATCCTGCCTTTTGACTTGGAGGGTGTTGTGAATTTTGGTGGTAACATCAAGAAGGTCACCAGTTGACTTAGAGAAGGCTTTCTTGATATCGGCACGACCACCCTCAATTCTAGAAGTAACCTGACGGCTGAAATGGCGAACCCGTGAGATTCAACGAAACGCGACCTCTCTGCCTGAAGCTACTGCCAAAACGCCTTATACTGAGCATGAGTCTTCGCTTGCAAAAGCTTATTCCAGCGCCCCATGAAAGCACCTCATGCTTCCTGGTTTTTCTACTCTTCTTCTGTTAGGCCAAGCGCATTCTCCTTTCACGCAGTCTTCGCCTTCGCTAGCACATTCTGGTTAATATGCCACGGACAGAGGCGTTGTGGGATACCCAGCTATTCTTTAGCTCGTTTCCACTACCTGTAATGATAACACGTGACTGAAAGTTGCCGCCGATAATGAACTTGAGAGTCGGTTTCTGACACTCCACACAAAAAGTAGAAGCCCGCGGAAAAGCTTGGCTCTATTGGTGAGGTGCCAAGCATATGGAGGAGAGGCATTCTATATGTATCCGTCTTGTAGGTACAATCCATCGTCAGAATGTCTAGAAAGCTTTGCATCAGCTCTATCGCGTGTTGGGTGGTGAAGAAGGCATGCGTAATACGGCGGGTTGTATTGTCAACGCTAACTTCCGACAACCATTCACCATCCTCGTCCAAGGCCTGGATGAGGGCTTCAGCAGGTTTTGCCTGTAATGAAATTTGCTTATAATGAGGTAAATCTGTACTTGTGGTGGGCTTCGGCACCGCCAGCTATCTAACCTAGTTAGCCTCCGATCCAGTGCTAAGCTTCTTCGGGGCTGGGTTCCGAGGGAAGTCATTTTTCATCCAACATATGTTGACTTTGACCAAGTACTGTCCCTAAACAGGCATAGCCCCATAGATGACGGGGTTAGGTGGTCTCCCAATTAGGATTAGCTATTTATGTTATCTGTCATGTTATTAATAGTAATAGGGCCTAGACTGAGTCTCGGGTGACGTCCACTTTTAAAGTACTATCTATACAGAAGATGCCACTGAGTTGAAATAAACCTCCTTTCTCTTGTTAAATTCGATATACTAACGAGGGGTACACGTACAGTAATGTACATGTCGCAAAAACAAAGTCCCACAACAGAACTCTTCCAAGGATACGCTAAAACTGTAGCGAGAAATAAACGAGCCAAGCCTCGAAGCTAGGCTGAAAATTGAAGCCCTTTTCCTTTTTTGAAGTACTGGACACAACTGCAACCTCCTCCCAGACCAGTACCTCGCAATCGTTTCAATTATTTCATCCATCCAGGAAAGGACAAAGACAGGAAATGCCCACCACACCGGATGTCGGGGATCGTCTCCGTGAACTCGTCTCAGAGATCGTGACTTACTCTCTTAATACTGCTGAAAATGTCCGCGCTGCAGTCACCACCCCTGAAGCCCGGTACTGGCTCCGGTTGTGTGTCATCGTGTGTGGCTACATCATGGTCCGGCCTCTGATCGACATGGTCTTCCGCAAGTCCTTCGAGCGCAGCCGGGAGCGGGAATTGGCTCGGAAAAAAGAGCAAGAGGATGCTTTTGGCGCGAGGGGCAAGACGGCGAAAATGTCGACGAATTCGCTCCGCGCACCTGGGAGGATCCTAGGCGAAGTTGACACCGACGATGAGGAGGGCATTAATACTAGTAACAATACGACAGGTCGGGCAACGAGCGTGCCGTCCTGGGGCAAGAATGCCCGCAAGCGTCAGAAACGGTTCCTCAAGAATCTGGAACGTGAAGCCGAGCGGCGCGCCGAAGAACTGACCGAGAAGGATATCCTCGGACTATTGGATTGGAGTGAGTCGGAAGGAGAGAAAGAAGCCGTCAAGAAAAAATCATAATTATGATTTTTCCTTTGAAAAAAGAGCAAAATCCTTTTCTTTTTCCTTCTCTTAGATTTCCTGGCTTCCCTAATGTGTGCGAGTGCTATTCTACCTATTATCACAGTATCGTTGTTTACATTTCAGTTATTAAAAGTCACGAGACACTAAAATTCTCGCCTATCCCTATCATTTTCGGGAGGGAAAAATAATAAGAGCAAAAAGGGCGATTCAGCAGAACCGACATTCGGAAGTTCATGAATTGTATCTGTATCATCCAAATTCATAGGTAACTGAAGGTGGACAACTGGGGTTGATGAAATGCGAAAAAAGAGTATGTAAAAGAGAAATAAGGACAAAAAGGCATCACTTTCCTTTTCGATTTCTCTTACAGATACAAAGGGTCTTCTCTACTCGTCTTCTCTAATGAAGCCTTCGGAGCGCCTCAATCATTCCTTTGATGCCCTCAACCTCTACATCTCCTCCAACCAGTCCGACAATCTCCTTCTGAATAGCTGGCTCGCAAACCAGGAAGCGCTCAATCAGTTCGCCATCTACGAAACGGAAAGGCTCCTCTGCCTCGCGCACAATCGTGCGAAAAGCACGGAACTTATTGAACGACATCTTTCCTGGAGAATCGACGTAGGCGGCAATGGCCGCTTGTAGGCGCATTAGAAGATCTTGGTGCTCTGGATTGATAAGCGCAAAGAGATAGATTGAACCCTCGACCTGTAATCATCGTCAGTAATTTTACAAGGCCAATGTGGAATACGCTCAATATGGGGGAATAGCCACATCAGGAACTCCACAATAGTTACACATACCGTTCCTAAGAACGCCCTGGGCGTGACAGCCACACTGGATGTTTGCTGGATATTCACTGGCCGAATTCGATTAACCATATCACCAAGGAACATCTCACTTGTAACTTCTAACCTTCGCTTGTCATCGGCGGTAACGCCATTTACATTCCGACGCAGGACAATGAGATTGCCTTCTGCATCACTTTCGAGGTAAGTGTGCTCCGCAATGTCGGCCACGGCGGTGGCCCAGACAGTCTGAAAGTGACGGGCTACTTCTGTTAGTGAGTCAGGTATGCCGTCTATTCCTTCTGCATATGCGACAAGTGATATGCTCTTCATGAGATCCGCAACCGCAATCACATTTCCTGTGACTGAGACATCAACAGGAGCTGTAGATGTCCGATAACTGGCCGTTTTCTCAAGTTTGATAGAGTCAACTCTCGTGACAACGTTGTAGATGACCACCTATTTCGGGAACGTGAGTTGACTGGACAAACATGCTGGTGTGACAGAATCATCCTCTCACAGTTTTTATAAGTGCTGCCACAATCTTCTCACCCAACATTGCCAATGCCCTACACGCTCCTTTAACTGAGAGCTCTGCCACCTGGGTTAACTTGCGGTTAGAGTCAACCTCAAACATCAGGATCCGCCCCCGAGAAGATCCTTCACCTTCGTCATCAAGATATGCCGTGCCGACAATGAACCGATCCTTTAATATGTCTTTCCCATTCATATCCTTGCCCAAGTTAAATTCTGCCCGAATAACGCTCTCTACCAACTCATCCTTCCTGAGGGGACTGGAATCAAGCTGTCGGAACATGATCTCATCTGCAAGCATAAACTGGCTGTCAACTTTCTCCACGCCATCTTGTAGAGTGCGCTTGATTGTGCCAATAGCAAACGCTTTCTCAGTAGGCGAGTATGCAATCCGACGGACTGTCGCGCCTATAGGTAGTGTTTGCATTTGAGTAGTCCGTTCCTTATCTACCAAGGCAATCTTCAAATCTCCCGATGTTGCAACAGCTATCGATCCGGGGTACGCGATCGCATTGAAGTGGCAGACATGAGAAGCGCCCTCGCAATTCACGGCTGAATAGATGATCCTCGCCTCTGATCCATATATTAAGCTCGGGTGTTCGCAAGTCGCAAAGACATTGTACAGCCCATTATCACGCGGTAGCTTTTTAAAAGTTGGTTGCTCAGATCCCAGTATCAATTTCCCCATGCTGGTTAGGGCGTAGTCGTGCGTATCAAATGAGAAGGTTGTAACACTGCCATCGGCCATAGCGATGAACAGCGTAGGCGGGCTGTCAGGTAACATACTAGCAAGGAGGACAGACCTTGGGAAAGCTTCTCCGGTCACTCCAAGAGCCTTTGTATGCAGAGCCTCCAAATTGTCTAAAGAAAGGATGGAAACCCGTGCAGACTGAGGGAAGCTGGCAATGCAGACTTGTGTCGGTGAGGGCGGTAGCGTTATTCCTGATATCTGGTTATTGAAGCCGAAATCTTTCTGTGTCGTCATATTCAAATCGTTTTCAATATCAAGTACCCATAATACCTGCCCCCCTGTCACAAGAATCACAAAGTCATCGTTGGATGAGGCAGACGTGATGGCTTGTTGACCAGGGGGACACCAACTGGACGTCACCATTCCGCTCTCTGCATCCGCAAGCAGCACACTATGCTCGGTGACCTGTAAAACTCGTCGATGCGGCAGATTTAAGGCAAGCAATGTGGTTTCCGAAAGATCTAAACCTAGGAACTGATCAACCTCCTCAACCTCTCCATCCGAATTGAACTTGAAAGCCCGTGTCTCATCAACAAAGGTCACGAGAAGAGTGTCGGTAAAGTCGCCCGGACTAGCAACCTGTAATGCCCAAAGGTCGATGATGTGCTCCATTTCACCCAGGACTCCCAATTCCTCCATGCCAACCCCGCTACGAACGCTTCGCAAACTCCCGTCGTTGAAAGCACCGGAACCAGTGACGATGCGTGCCTGACCAGAGGAGAATTCATGTGTATGGATTTCATCTTGTCGACTTCCCAAATCCATGATGGTGAAGTCCAGAATCGGAGCAATGTTCGATAGAGTCTGAATGACTTCAAGGGAGCCGTTGCCTATACGGATAACCTGTGAATCTCCATGGTGGGATCCAATGAAAGTAACTCCTGCACCTAGGTAAACCAAGACAGATGCTCTAGAGGTCTCTCCAAGGTAATCTAGCTTCCAACCGTCCACATCATTGTCTACATCCAGAACCAACATGAGAAAAAATAGCCTGCCATACTCGTCCGCCAACAGCCATCGCTGACCATCTACCTGCTCCCAGGATACGAAAATGGTAGCCTCTTCTAGTGGCCGAGATATTGTTTCATTGCTGCTGTCGTCGATATACTTGATTGACGTCTCACCGAGAATCAATAGTCCGCCTATCAAAGGGTCAATTGAATATTGTGAAAGGAAGAGAAGTGTAAGATAAAACATGAATATGAATATTATTATGAAGCTAGGACATACCTAGAGGAGCCGGAACCGGTATTAAGTGGGAAGCGCCAAGATCCAGTTCTTGCGCAAAAACCTCTTCCTCGATAAAGGAGGCTTCTGCACTAGTGCTCGAAGTAGCAGCATTAAAAGAAAGCGCTCTAACTTTCAATTTTACTCGACGCTTGATATCCTCATGGAGCAACGCCAACCGAGGAGGGGCTTTGGCCTCTACATGTAAGAAGGCTGAAGAGCGCACCATCAGCTCTTCGATTCTAGCCACCGTCGGTTCTCCCAGCTCTCCAATTCTGGGGCAATCTGAACCTGTCAAGGTCTTCCCTCTCTTCTTCATTGAGTGAAGTACGATAGGAATCACTGTAAGTATGCCTTCGTAGATTTCCAACGTCATGAATCGACCACTAGGATCAATAAGACACCGATCTGCTGTCTGCGAATCTCTCGAAGACTTATCGGCCAGGTCTACAAAGCTCCGCTCTGTGTGGACCTGGCTTGTCGCTCTATCCCATGAGAGTGTGAAGTATGTGTATTGATCCGTGCCGACGAAAAGGTGATCTGTAGGAAGATTAGCCGGGGCTGGAAGGCAGGCTAGTAGCCTGACCCTGGCGTATAGGACACGAGAGGTCGTCAAACTCAGGCCTTCGGGAGTGAGGGAATAGAACTCAAGTCGGTTTGATTTTCTATCGCGATAGGTGAGCAAGAAGCATTAAGGAAGCAACATGCGAATAGTGCGAAATTCAGTTCATTACTCAGGAGGGAGGAGAGAATTGTGGACTATCACCGTACGCAACGACCAGACAATCCTCCGCGGGACTGAAGAACCGCAGCTTGACGGCATGACGCACGCTGCTAGAGTGATGGATAGGTGCGACGTAGGCCATACTGTTTGCATTCGATTCTCAGTTTAATGGCAGAACCCTTTATACCTAGGCACCAGTACTTTGGATGCTGATAACGAGTGATTATACACCGGACCGGATCCCGTACTGGGACCGTCCGGTCCTTGTGCAGTATTTAGTATGTACAAGTACAGTATTATAGGTAGTACTAGTAGTAAAGCGACTTTGGCAACTCTTTGCTATTGTGGCCAGTGACAGGAACTTCAGGCCACATGATTCAAGACACTGCAAGGAACCGTAGAGTCATGATAGAGGTAAGAATGACTTCCTAAGCTTAAAGCACAGAGCTAAACCTAGCCAGGATATAGCCAAGCCTCGCCTGACCTCTCTAGGCAGTAGGCGGTCGTTTTTCTGCCAACCCCGCTTAGGCTCCAAAAGTTGGAGTTAAAAACTGTAGAACGTTTCTCCGATATGAGCGGCAGTGAACTCCGCACGAGGCAGATGTAAAATTGCCAACTTGTTTAAAGAGATTTTATAATATTATGTGGGTCATAATAGTTCTAGACCAAGCAACTAGTAGAACTACTTAGGTACTAGGTAGTATAATGTAAACAGACGCCGAGCAAGCCAGTACAAATACCCATACACAATGTCATTTTTTGCCGCCTTATACATGTTTTCTCCAGTTTCCGTTTTGGTCCAAGAAGGGAAAGAGCAGCAAAAGGATGGCATGATTTATCACCTGACGCACGATTTTCCCGGATACGCCCGTTTTTCTAACAAGCACAACCCCGCCAAAATGAGTCCCATCGAGTCCGCTCTTGCGGAATCAGAATCCTTGGCTCCAGGAGAACGAACAAATTATGCTGTAGTGGCCAGAAAACATGGTGTTGAAAGATCTACGCTGTCAAGAAGACACCGGAGAGTACTACAAGCCTCCCGTCAAGCCCAGGACGAAAACCAGCAGCTGCTCAATAACCAGCAAGCGAAGCAGCTTATAAAATGTATAAACGATCTTACAATGCGCGGCTTGCCTCCCTCGCATAAATGCTCCGCAGTTTTGCGAAGGAAATTTCCGGAACCAAACCTGGGAAACTGTGGCCGACACAATTTCTACAGAAATACAACAGTGCTCTTGTCTCGCGTTGTTCGGCAGCCATTAGATGGTTCACGGAAAAAAGCCGACTCAGCCTATAAGTACTCATTATACTTTGGCCTACTCGCCCGGAAAATCGATTAATATGGGGTTGAGCCGGAGCATTTGTATAATATGGATGAAAAAGGCTTTTTGATCGGAATATTGACAAAGTGCAAGAGAATCTTTTCCCGCCAGAAATATGAGCGGGGAAGATTCAAGCAGAGACTTCGAGATGGAAATCGAGAGTGGATTACCACAATTGCTTGCTTGTGCGCGGATGGAACGTCTTTGTCGCCCGGTCTAATTTATAAAGCCGCTTCCGGCCGAATTCTAGATTCCTGGGTTCAGGATATATCGTAGTGGAAGGTAGGGTACCTGATATTATGTTGATGAAGTCTGGATTTCTAACTCTAGCGAGAGATATCTCTCACCTTAAATACATGATTTTCATGGTGCAATCAAGCATAACGGAAATAATAATCATCAGTGATGGAGATAAAACTCCGACAGAGTGTAAAGGGGTGATACCCCAATATTCGATCTCGGACCTATAGGTCCTCAATTACGTTATATGTCACGTGACGTACTGCCACTTAGTTCTGTATTCCGTAGAACTCTAACTTTCTTTTGTTCTTCAACGATTCCTTTTGTATTTTAGCCTCCGATAGGTCAATAAAAGGTTTAACCCTTTACACAGAATAATCAATGCAAACACAGAGATCTCAGACAGTAATTATCTGAACCGATAATAATTACTGTAAACAAAGAGATTTTAGGCAATAGCCACTTAAATCAACGAATCAGAGACTCGTAAGAATAAAATAGAAAATAGTGCGGGAGATGGAAGAATAAATGTGAGAATGGTGCGGTAAGTGCTGTAATGTTTGGATGCTACCGGTAGTCCAGGCCTTGATGTTATTTTAATATGCCTAGACTCCGACAGGATACGACCCCTCAGAGCATGCTATGAGTTGCCGGCTGGACAAATGATGAGCTAGGATACGCATGGCTTACCACAATTTTTGATCGTGAGATGAAAGAGAAGGCTAAAAGGAAGCGGAGACTTCTAATTCTTGACGGTCACAGCTCCCATATAACCATGAAGTTCATCAACTATTGCGACGCCAATAGGATACTTCTGCCGGTGGCAGCATATCCGCCGCATTCGACGCATACTTTGCAACCTTTAGATGTCGGTCTCTTTGCCTCTCTCTCCAAGGCTTATAGCGATGAACTAGAGCGGGTTTTACACGATTGTCAAGGGCTGAGTCATGTAACCAAACAAGACTTCTTTCGCCTATTCTGGAGAAGCTACGGGACGACGTTTACCGTTAAAAATATCAACAGTGGGTGGAAATCCGTTGGTCTGCATCTTTGGCAACCAGAGACCATTTTCGCGCAATTTTCTAGGGAGCCGGAGGATGGACCTTCATCGAGCCAGTCCTCAGACTCTGTCCTTGAGGCAAAAGACTGGTGTCGAATTAGAACACTTCTAAGGGAAGTTGTTGACGGTGTTGGCGACTTTAGAGTTCAAAAGCTCAATGATACGATACTCCGCTTGTCAACCGAGAACATCCTTCTGAAAACGCGATGTCATGGTCTAGAAAACGCCCTGGTTCATGAACAAAAGAAGCGAAATCGAGGAAAACCGCTGCCGCTCATAATCCTAGATCGAAAAGATGGCAATGCTATTTATTTTCTACAGCCCAAATGAAATCCAGCGAGCTCATGAGCTTTAAATCGAGAAAGAAGAAGCTGCGAAACGTGCTAGAGAGGCCAAACAGAAAGAGAAGCTTCGGAGACAGTAGGAGAAGGAAGAAAAGCAACGTTTGACCAAAGAGCGGAAGATAGTGAAAGCTTTGAACAAGGAACAGCGAGACCATAAACAAGGCCAAAAGGTCGTGAACAAAGGGAGGACAAAATCTGGAGAACAACTGGATTTACGACATGAAAATGATATAAACTAGGCTAAGAGAAGTCGGGCAAGGGGAAAGATGCCTAAATCTGTAGAAGAGGAGGAAGATATTCTCAGTCTTGATGCACTAGATCTTTCCGAGGTCCCTACTGCAGTAAATCGGTGGGGAAGACAAATACAACTCCCTCAACGCTTCCGAAGCAATCAAAAATAATAATATAGTTTCTTTAGGACAGATAAATTGTTATATTAAAAAATCAGAAACTTCTATTGTCTGCGTGGCTCTATAGCTACTTTTGTGGAGAGGTAGCATGGTTAAAATATCGTGCGTCAGGTGATAACCCGCAGTGACCACAGCCACTCCTAAAATATTATTGTCCTAACTAACGAGCTCACTAAGATAGTTAATATACTACGAAAGGTTCGGGCAGAAGAGCGTCAGTGGTGCTAAGAGCCGAAAGGAAAAACTCAAAGAAGCTATATACCATAAGTGGATGCTGAGTTGATCTATTATACGCATGTGTCTGCTGAAATAGGCGGTGGGTATGACCCTATACTTAGCCAACAATAACCTTATGCCCAAAATAATCAATGCTATTGAATCCAATGTTACCAACTTCATGGCTCCGCGTGGTGTGGACGGCGGTTGGGGAGACGGCAGCGTCAGCCGCACTGCCGAATCCCAGTCATCAAGATATTCTACCGGCTCGTCCGAGTCCTCCTCATGTTCCCGGCGCTTTCAGCACTTTGACCCTGCCGTTCTACGGGCTCGCCGAACTAAAAGCAACGATGATAGACCGAACGCTGAACGATCTATCACCTACTGCAATTTAACAAGAATCGTTTAAGTTTCAATTTATACTGGGGGGCTTGAAGACAAAGATGCTAAAAACATATGTAAGCCGGAGGAAATTTCATAACATGAAACTACTCAGAACCTGGATATTGTGAGGCAGCGGGTGCCGATTTTACCACTACACCACACGCCCAAAAGGCCTAATGAATGACCTGGCAGGTCATCCAGTCAGCGTACTCTATGTCAGGTCCCTAACAGAGACAGATGCTATAAACGGAAATAATATCGCAAGTTCCGGGCTTTGTTAGGCACTACGATCATCGCCGATAAAGGTTAGGACACGCAAATATCAGAGTATGCGGAAGAAAGTATGACCCGAGCCAGACATATTATTATTATTATTATTTATTGTCTGTAACCAGCCTTTCGGCTCCCACCACCGGCTTGTCTCCCCATCCCAGTCTTGCCCTTCTTTGACCATTCAATTTTTTTTTTCCTCGCCCCAGTCCCCCTCACTGCGCAGGGCTTTTGGGCCATAGATGGTATACTACCTCTTCCTCTTGGCTACCTCTACAGGCTACCTTCACCGTCTATGTTTCCTCTCCTTCTGCCTCCTCCAGGGCCTCTAGACCCCACTCATCGTTTATCCTAGCCCTATCCGTCTCCCCTTGATCTCCCTGAGGACATCCTACTGTCGTATTTGCTGGAAACCGTAGGATGGCCCCCGAAGCTTTGGGGTTTCCAAATAGCCGGGCCTCCGGGCTCTCTTCTGTCCTCGACGGCTCCGTGATGCCGGCCTCTCTAAGGTCTCGATATAGGACTTCCCGCTGCCTGCGCCACTCATTACCCTCCACCCCTCAGTGTCTCAGTGTCCAGGGACCCACTGAACCGTGACCTTACGCCCTTGGCCCTCGAGGGCCTCTGCTGCTTCATGGGCTCGTAGCGCTAAACATTGGCCTGGGCCTATCTCCCGGTGCCAAGCCCTCTCTATAGCCGCGCGAGAGTCTAACAGGATTGTAACTGCCCCCCTGCCTCGGATCGTAAGGGCCAGCTCTAGGGCCCGAGCCAGACATAGCGAAGATATCATAATTACAATTCGCTATGCTATATATAAACATAGCAAAGATATGTTAGATACCGTATATATATAAGAACGCTCTTTACTCTAGGATTCAGAACTTTCTAAATCATGATCAACAACATTAAGTATCCCCTAGTTACCTTTGAATGTCGTACGCCAATCAACGTATCCCTGGAAGCTCTAGACTTAAATCACGGGATGTCTAGGGACCGCCATGAGATATGAGAGTAGATTTATTAAATTATACAAGTGTGATTATATGAAAGCACTACCTAGATACCATAAATACCGTTCGTAGTGCTACAATCCATCCCTCTGCGATCTCCGCATTAATACACTTTATTTTTTTTGTCTTACTCTCTCTTCTAGCCTCTTTCTCGGACTTCTGCTTCTGGATATCTTCCTTTGTGCCCTTGTTACATGTTGTCAGGCCAGCCAGTTGCCTATAGTTGACGGTTGAAGCTCGTCGTCGCTTTCCAGCTGCAGGGCCAGTTTCTGCGGTGGCATCCTCCACTGCCTGTAAAGCTATGCGCTTAGCGCTAATCATTGTCAGCCCCGTTTCTTCCCTAGTGTTTTTTCAGAGCACTGATCAGTGTTTCTAAGGCCTTTGCTTCTCTAGCACTCTTCGTAGCGCTCACTTCTCTCCTCTCTCCAACTATATCCCTCTCAAGCGCTTCGACGGCAGTCATATCTCGCCTCGCAGTGCTATCATGGGATTTGAATTTCCGAAGGTTGCATTTGGACTGAGCAGGATCTGGCATGCGTATTGGCACATTGTACTTATAGTCACGAGTAGTTCCGGTAATTTCCAAGAGTTCTGCGTGGGATCTCTCCCATATCTCATCAAACCTAGCTATTTGGTCCTGGGATAGCTGCGCTCTGGTTTCGAGGAGATCTGTGACCGGCTGTGTTATCCTATTGAGCCTTATATCCTTAAATAAAAGCCATCGGACTAGCTGTGCTATAATCAATGATCTCAACGTAATATCGGGGCTCCAATGACGCAGGCGCAAATCTGGGACCTTCGAGCCACCAGCAGCCCAGGTGGACAAGAAATATAGGAAAAGGAATACCACGAATAGCTGCTGTCATCAATTTGTGACTGCATGGAAGGCCAAACTAAACAGTTGCTTCGCAATTCCCAGGGCATAGAGTTTCACTTCCATCATGGTATATAGTCTAGCTGGACCCTAACCCTTATGGAAGGACCAGCGATCAATTCTCTATCTATCACCTTTGTTCTATAAATGCATCATCTATGGTGATCCCCCATCTTAGTCATGCTGTCTAGTACAGCTGTTCGTTACACATAGTCTTTACTAAGATTGCTTTTTATCTTCTCCCATTCCTTTTCGATCCGCTTGATGCAGCGTTAACACTGATCTTGCCAATGACATTCCCGAAAGCCGTACGATTCTGTCAGAGAATAAGCGTAAGAATAATCCTGTGGTTGGATAGTGAGTAGTATAGTGAACTACTACTGCACTATACAAGAACTGTTAGCGCAAATGGTACCCTCCCTTTTTAGTGCCATATGGAACCTTTTGTATGTGCGAAGGTGCACATTACGCCGGAGGTGGAAAACCGCGCTAAAGGAGTCGATGGAACCTCAACAGGAACTTCAAAGTGCCGAACGCACTAGAAGTGCAAGACACGCTAATTTGGATTCGAGATACATTCGTTATATGATTCCATTTGTACTGTACCATTTTACGGGTATAAATACCCCTACGGAATCATGTATTTCACAAGATCTTTTCTACGTACTGTAGCTAATTTTCAAGAATCAAGAGACTATTAAGTTTGCCATTTTCCCTTAATATTCTCTCTTCCAAGCTTCTCCCAGAATATCAAGAAGCAACTACAGCTAAGGCTGTGAGGCGTCTTACAGATCCAAGACTCGCACACTCGCAATATAACTTATCCCTTCTTCCTTGACGATATTCTTTAGTATAGACCTTGTCGAGTCGATAACACTCTTGACGGCTTCATCAAGTGATTAAGTAACCGCTTCGTGACCGGATGCATTCTTTCTACTCTCTGGGTTGCCGTTAGTATGGCAGCCAAGATTCGATAACCCTTTCGTGTAATATCTCACTACACGGTCCCCCTTCGGCAACCATCTCTCCTCCATATATTAGACTGATATCGATGACAGACGCTCGTACAATTCATTGCGTCCCTTTTCAACTGCTTTGGGGCTTCCTTCTGCCTTAAAATACCCACATGCGAGATTGCGAATCGCCTCTCTTTCCTCCTTTGAGCATTTCACTTTCAAGCAATGGGCCCTGATCTCGGCAGCGTGCACTCGCAAAGCTGTGAGACAGCCCCAGGAATCTCATCAAGTAAGCTCGCCAACAAGCCTTCGGCTTGATCTGACAGTACAACTCTTGGCTCGGGAGCCCCATCAGCGCCGAAACAGATGGAGAAGAAAGCGTCAATGGCGAACTTAAACGCAATTTTTGGCCCAGGAATGCAGTAACTGAAGGCCCCGGGGAATGATTTCTCGTGATGCGTAATTCCAACGAATTGAATCAGTAACATGCCGAGCTTGTTCGTTGAAAATGTTGCATCCAATTCGGTGAGAAAACTTGAGACAAATTTCCTACTAAACTTGCGTTGCTCCTCCGTCATCCAGAAAAGTTGATCAATGATCTTCGTTATTGGCTTCCCGGCACCGTCAACCTCGTACTCAAAGCGGGCACGATATATGACATCCTTTTCCTTCTCAAAAATAACCAATAGATCTTTAACTTTATCACAAGGATCTGCTAGTCGCGAATTGCGGCTGGAAGGAATGTTATAGTAAGATTTCCGGGGTATGCTCAGTCCTTCGGCCTCTAATGCTCGAGCTGACTGCGCAAATGTCAAAGATGCCTGACGGTGGGCAAGCGCTCTTTCAATAGCTTTATCAAATTCCGGCATCCGCTGTTGATGTACGGTAGGAAAGTGGGTTGGGAGCCATCCCCTGACTATGAGATTGTTCTCCAAGACCCCGCTTGTTCTTCGTGTCTTCACCGTGATGAATATACTGCCAACGATGCCGTTTATTCCTCTCCTTACTCTTTTAGACGACAATGAATCCCTGGCTCATAGCGAAGTTCTGGAGACGATCAAGGCATTCTTGAGGATTTTCAAAGACCTTGCCGGCTTGAGGGGGCAATAAATGTGAAGGAGGCAGCGACTCGATTGCTCTACGTACCTCGTCAACGAGGCACGCATCGAGAGACCGATGTGGACTCCAGGTAGTCATATTTGAGAGCTTTGAGAGGGATTCTATCATTACTGAGAGTCGCCGGTCAATTCCTACTATTATAATTAGGATTTACACATGTGCACGTATTCTACGAGTATAAGTAATGGTCGAGGACAAGTAGAATATGCCCCGCAGTCACAACAAAGAAGCTGTGTGATTTATAATTCCAGTTTACTAGCTTAGTAGTGTTTGTGGCCGTACAAATTCTAATGATGCCCAATAATTTCGATCCAAGAAGTGCCACATAGATTTTAAAATCAAAGCGCTAATTTCAGCTAACTGGCGGTCCCTAGGCATCCCGCTTAAATCAAGAGGATACTGTTGATCGCCGAAACCCTGTTGAAGCCCTTCGACACCCATCCCCTGTGTCTCAGGTCTTCAACCTTGAGTTAGAGACCGGCTATCTCTATCTCGACAAACTCCCAGGAGAGAAGGTTCATAACAGGCTTAGTGAACAAATACCTGACGACTCTATCAAATGCCGCATTCATTCATAACAAATATTTCAAATGGGTTCATGACTTCGATAATCGTATGCCAATTGCTGATCTTCTGGATGATAACACAGATAAAGGTTGTATATAGTAGCGGAACGCGAAAATATTCAAGTATCATATTTGCTGGGAGGATTAGTAAGCGGTAAATCACCGTATTATATGTAATGATATGTGCTACAGATAATGACCTACAGCCGCACAATTAAGGACTTGCCCCGAGATTGGTAGGTCGCTACTATAGCTACCCTATAAAAGAGAATTAAAGGTTCTTCTAGCCCATTGAGAACGGAAACAGCACGCCAAGAACGGCTCGCCGCAGTGAACAATTCGAAGTGTTTGATTTAATTTTGACCGATTGAGAGCAAACGAAGGAAAATATCTATAATGCATCCTTAAAAGTTTTATCATCATTGCCATTCATAATATTCGCTAGCTCTGGCTTCTCCCTGGATCCAGAAACATAGACATGACCTGGAGTTTTCAACCAAAGCACAGAGGTTGCTCAGTACATCATTCTACAGAGGACAGAACTGCCTAAGCAAAATGGGCAACTGTTCTTGGATGCATCATGAGACAAATACATCTTGCGTCATAGGACAATTTGCAGAAGCCGTTGCGAAGGTACCTAAGGGCTCCAGTTTAGAATTGAGACTAGCATTAACAGACTAGACTCTTACAGACTTGCTCGATTTGTTTCCGAATACATCGAGCACCGGTTGACCTGGTCTTAGCAACTCAAAAATTTAAGGATACGATCGTTGCTGGGGGCCAGACGGCTGGTGATGGAAGTGAAATCTCCTCTGTCATGGGGCATCGACAAGAATTGGGGGGTCAGGACATGTAATGCATAATCTATACTGGCCTCAAGGCAGCACATTACACAATGTTGATAGGTGGAGGACGTAGCGAGGTCTCGTCTCCATGTGACCTCCCGCTAGTCATTAGCGGGGTGTTCCATGCTGTATCATTTTTCCTCCATTGAGAAGAAAAATGCGTCTTCGTCAAGGCTTCCCCAACTGCAACAGGACTATACCCTATTAGAACACACACACACAAATTGAGAAATATATAACATTTGGCTGAGTCAATAGTACTATGCAAGGCCTTTTATAATTATTTCTCAATTTAATCTAGTTAGCAACCACTTTGCGGACTCCTCCGCCAACTTAGCAATATGGAAACTTGAAAGCTAAAGCCTATCGCTATTATGTATGTACATATATTATATGTACGCCCGTTCACAGAAGGAGGCTTGAGACAATGCAGGTCATTGGGGCGGACATTCGAGAAGAGAGAGTGCGTCGGTTCATTAGTATTTCGATTTGTCCTGCAAATATTTATAGATAACAGAAAAGTCCTTGCCTTGGTATGTGGTTTCAGCGGCGTTATACACATCCCGGGCAGTGGCGGCAAGCTCCAAAGGAGTGCCAGACTCCCGGGCTGCCGCGATGGCCAGTGATAGGTCCTTCTTCATGAGGCTGATGCCAAAACCGCCTTCATACCCGCGCGACGCAGGAGATGTCTCCACAACACCGGGAACCGGGTTGTTGATCTCGCTAGGCCAGCAACGTCCGGTGGACGAATTGATCATGTCGGCCAGGACTTTGGGATTGAGGCCCCATCGGATACCCAAATTCATCGCTTCCGCAGTCGCAATGTTGTTGATTGCTAGAATGTAATTATTGGCTAGTTTGCCGGACACCCCAGCGCCCTGCTCGCCTAGGTGCCACGCCTTCTTGCCCATAAGAGTCAACACCGACTTGACGCGTTCTACGAGCTGGCCGCCCCGAGAGGACGCTCCAAACATGAAAGAGAGGGTTCCGGCGCGTGCACCAACGACGCCACCAGACATAGGTGCGTCAACGAAGTACCCTGCACCAGAAGAGTGCACCATTTGAGCGACCTCCTTAGATGACGTAGGATCGATCGTTGAGCAATCAATAAACAGGCGCTCTCGTTCTACCAATGGCAGTGCGCCGGGCGTCAAGATAGAGCCGAATACCTCTTTAACATGCTTGGGCCCTGGTAGACTGGTGATAATCGTGTCCTAAACAAATTGTTACCAGACGGAGTCATAGGAAGTTATGACAACCCCGACGTATAGAAAGTACAAAAATCAGAACGCCACTGAGCTTAGCATGTAGAATAAAGAACGTAGGCCAAGGCCTCTCGGAAGTAAGATTAAGATAGAGAGACATCCACACGGTCCCCAAGATCGACTCCACTTACGGACTTCTCAGCGACTTCGCGCGTATTTGCGGCAACCTCGACAGCAAGTGTATTTTTGTCAGGATCGCTTCCAGTGATCTCTTCTGCAAACCGGCGCATGGCATGCTCGTTGACATCGCATACGATGAGAGTATCAGAAGCAGGGATCTTAGCGCGAAGGTTCTTTGCCATTGGATAACCTAAAGTATATATAGAAAAATCACACGATTAAGATCGAAGACAGAAGATCATTGGGGACCTGGATTCGCTGCGTCTCTCATTGACAGGATAAGCAGTATGTGGTATAGTCGACATTAGATGCCATCACAGGGAACGGACCTACCCATCTGACCCAACCCGATAAAACCCCAGGTGGTATCCCGTGGTGATGTTGTCGAAAAGGCTCTTCGATAATGCAAGCATGATCTAAACGGGGAAATGAAGGATGAAAAGCCGGGGATTGGAAGCGCCCTCCGTAATGGCGTGGTCGGTATAGAAACTAACGCCGTGATCATAACCATCTTTGGGTAGGGGGATACTAAAGAAAAGAGAGATAGAAATGCAATAGGGGAATCAAGCAAGATAGACATGCAGCGCTACGGACTATGATATGTTGTTGGCTTGCTCTCCGCCGACAGCCGAATTGCCGCGTCTGGCCGAGATCCTCGGTCTTAGTAAGCAATTAATAAGAATATCATACTAATAGCCTTCCAATATTATGCCATTATTTACCGCCTTCTATTTCAAGTTAACCTACAGACTTGAACCCTTTTCTTTCCTTCATTCTTTTTTCATACTTTTTAGTATTTTCATGAATAGTAGACCCTTATAGTAATAACATCTTAATCCATTATTATTCAGTTTGGCACCGTCACAATATATTCTCTTACTCACTTTCCCGCACCCTAGCAGATATACCATTAATTATGGCATTATGGACTCGTACGGTGTATATAATTTATTGAGTGCTTCCCCTAACTCTCTCAAACACATTACGGACCAGAATACCATTTCATACCTAAATAAATTCAATCAGGCCCTAGAAGAGTTTACAAATAAGGTTGTATTGTCTAGATTGGGCTTTAAAGAGCACAATAAAACTTACCATCTAGATTGAAAGAAAGTAAAGAAACAGCATCCCAGACATCGACGAAAAATAGCTTGTGGGGTTTATAAACAAGATCCAAGAGTGGTTCAATTGAATATATTTAAAGTATAATGCTGATAGGTCTTTAGCTAATAACCGCTGTCAGGGAATTTCGATCTATGATCATGCCTCAGTCCCTAATATAATCACTACAAAAACGGGTCCCACTAGCAACGAAACCTGACTTTTATCTAGAACATCCACCCAGAGATATACCCTCCCCGTCTCTACCTGAGACCTATTACCAAGGTTCAGAGAAACTAAATAATTATAACCATAAAACCGCGAGGCCATTTTTCGACCAGCTGGACCCCATATTGTTGCGGTTCAGGAACCATACTATGTTGGTGGCGAACGACGCCAAACTTTGGTTGTTGACTTTTTTCATACCACAGAATTTGGGGATTTCATGATGATAGGGCAAGACATAGGTCATTGTTGTGGTGGTGCGGGCACTAACGGAGATTCCTTAATTATATATAGTGGCGGAATGGGGGCACCAAATGAGGGAAGGAAATCGGTCAACCCCGACAAATATCTCCTCCACCAACATAACCGATTGTAAATTTAAATTCTTTAAAGTGAGATTCCATTGCCTATCTAATCAAATAAGGGATCTAAATACGGGGAATTCACCGTTATGCAGCAGTAACTAGTGATTTTACACTGTCACATGCTTTTACACTTACGATATAGCAGCGTTCAGGCCTCAAAGCAAACAGGCCAGTCAAATATAGATGCAAGGGCATATTATATTTGTAAATATATATTGGCTGTTGGCTGTATATTTAGCCTATTATATGGTGCATTTTAGGTTACAAATAAGTTTTATAAACGGTATTGATTACTTAGTAATGATCTCACTATGGGTAATAATATTCGTCTTACCCCTAGAATCTTGTTTGTCCAACCAAATACAGGCTTCTTGCTATCTAGATTCGTATACCGCGAAAGCTCGTCACATTCAGCCTCATCACCATCAACACACCAGCCACAACAGCACTATTAGATGCTATACTAGTAGCAATCTTCAGGTTGGGCTATCAATTTCCCCTCCCGATATGGGGCCGCCCATTAGACCATATGTGCTTACTGTCTCAGTTTGAAGTTACAGCGGCTCCAGTTCAGTGACACCAACCAGGCCAAGACGGCGGCAGGACTTCCCAGTAAGTAGCACTCTATCTTACTGAGCGTTGCTAACTTCTTTAGGAACGTAACTCACCTCGTCCAGCCCCATGATTATCAGTGCCTCCAGCTAGATCTGTCAGCTTTCACCAACCCGTGGGGTGAATTTGGGGCCGAGAGCAACTGAAAAGCCGAGATGATCTTGCTGCAGAATTACGACATCAAATGATTTCCAAAATAATATTAAAGCAGCAAGTAGACACTTTGTGGTCCCTAGTCGGCCGTCTTGAGGTCCAAGGCCGAAATAGTAAGCACAAGACCGTGAACGCAACATTCGATTATGGGCTGAAATTTGAATATTGAAGGAACGGCTCCGGGAGACGGGACGACAGGGATCGTCAGCACGATTCGGAACCCACGAAATTGAAAAGGATGCCGACAACCCCAAGCTCACGCCAATCTTATCTGCCATATCTCAGACTCAGGAAAAGGAGTATTGTTTAGCAGAACTGCCTGATCCGCTAGATATTCGGGATTTAACAAGGGAATTAGCTACCGAGTCTGGCGCAGCCAAATGAAAAACCAGCTACTGGGCAATACTGACTGGTCCGAGAATGGTGATGTAGACGACCCTGACTATCTTTGATTGGCCTATATGGAAACAGGCCTTGAGGGAACTGCAAAGTACAATTGCGTGGAAATCGCATCCACAAACCAGTCCACGGTAACATATGCGAGCCCCGACGGGATATAGGTCTTATCTCTAGCATGGAAGACCTCTGGGACTTCACGGATAGCATCTATGATGATCCCGACCGAGCTATTAACGCACGACATGAGTACCATAATCCCCACATGAAGTGCTTGCAAAATTTCACCGAGCTTCGTTCTCAATTTGTGAAAGTAGCCAAACACTGCTGGGACACCTCAAGATCAATGGAAAATAGATATGCACCACAAG